>CM070520.1:27964125-28192614 GCA_036346375.1 Guadua angustifolia
ATGCCCAGCGGTTAACCATTCCCTTGGTGGACCTCTCCTTCACGTGATCTTTCTTATTAGTATTGAAATACTCGCCAATTCTACTCCAGTAGCTATCAGAGGATTGGTCTTTCCCAACAATGGGGTCTTGGCTAACATTCAACCAAGCTGACACAAGTACCTCATCCTCCTCCGCAGTCCATTTGGTCCTCTCAGTCTTGCTGGATGGCTTCTTGCCCTTGTTGCTTCGTGAGGACCGACTAGGGTCACCATCCCTATATGGCCCAGTCCCTGGAATGCAGGTTGGTGGAGAGGGAGAAATGCCAACTCCGACCTGTGAACCCTCGATTGTGTGAATTGCAGCGTTATTAGGTGAGGATGACCACGGGATCCGACTGGAGCCATCATGCAGGAAGTTCTTGTAGAAAGGGTCCATTTCCTCCTCTCTGAACAATTACGCCCCCAACAAAGCTAATTTGGAGTAGGTCAAATATGCGGAGATGACAGATGTACGGCAATATGTTTATATCACTAAACCATTGGAAGCATAAGATGTAAGGCAAGTCAATATTGACAACTCAAACTTGTACACCATAGTGAAACATACATCACGATGATCATTGATAAGGTTCGAAATTAACAATGCATTACAACTTACAAAACACAGGGTTCGAATTTAAGTACAATACACGGAGACATCGCCTTAACTTAAGACCTAGCAAAGGTGCCCTGAACGATCCGACTCGATGGACAAATCACTAAGTGGAGAGCAACACTTGGGGCTTTCATAGTCTCAAGGTACTACGTCATTCGGATCGACGTCCTCCGCTGGATTCTCATCAACGGCGGGGCTAGGAGGTGCACTTTCAAGTGCTACCGTGTCCAAAGACATCTGTTGCAGGCTGTCGGCTATGGCCTCAACCTGCAGAAGTGCCATATTCATGTCTATGGCCCAACTAGCATCACTGTCGCTCAAGTTATCTCGAACGACCTTTCTGAGTTCCTTTCAACAATATAATATAATGGCAGTTCTGGTATGTTGTGATTTATGCAGAAAGGTATCATGTAGAGATAAAGAGAAGTTCCTTACTATCAGTTATCACCTAATTGCCTTAGCAAACCGGGGTTTTCACTTTATACTGACACATACGGGCCATAAACATCATTTCTTTATTTTTGAGAATTTGTACTTATTTCTAACAATTCTATTTCGAGGGACATGCTCTATACCAAAATCAAACAGCAACCACAAATTCCAATTTTCACCTCTGCCTACCAAATTACTACCTTGCATGTGGGATACCAGACAAAGGCAAAAATCCAACAACTAGCTTCCTTAACTGACAATACATAATTCAATAACAGACAAGATGACATAAGCAATTTGATACTGCACAGATTAATGCCATCTACTATATGAATTATGCCCATCATCTTACTTACCCTAAGATTGGTTTTAATGAATATGTTGCTCTCAGAAATTGGGAAAAGTGAAGATTAGATCTCCAATTTTAATCACAAATGGGCTAACAATTTATTCAATGAATTAGGCCTTCAACTCTTACCACCTTATAATGCACATTAAACAATTTTACTGTCAAGAATATGCACAGTCCAGATTATAACCAGTATTGATTCTTTGTTAACCGAAAACAGCACACAGTTTTCTCAATTAACAAGAAATGGCAGAACAGTTCAACACTCAAGCACTGCTATTAGAATATTTTCAATCACTACTATCATAGACTCCTTAAGTCAGATTTAATCATAGCAACAGCATGTACTGAATTAAATTAGTTATCTGTTCAGATTACTCAAATACTGACCAAACAAGATTGAACTAGAATCCAACCTATTACAGATTAATTCAAAACGTATAGTAATCAGAGCAGATACAAGACGGTCAGGACTGAGTAGGAATCAGTGCAATCAGTGACTGAATCTAATAGCATCAGTAAGCGTAGAACTAATTAAAAAACAAGTGCTGACAGACATTGAACAAGTAATAATGGCAGGTTATCAAGCAGGCATGGACTAAACAGCTGAAGAATCAATTGTTTCAAGCATTCAAGTCTACAGTTGAAGGCCTAAAACATAGAGATAAATGTTCTTATCAAATTCACACCCATTATCATCATCGAGCAATACCAATCTCAGCCAGCCAGCAAAGACCAAATGCAATATCAAATTGAACTTACAACAGAACAGCACTCTTTGCTGTTCAAAAGAACTGCAAATCGTTTAAATGGTCAAAGAAACCTATATTAACTATGTGTACCACAGATCTGCTTAAATTGGCTTAGAACAAGAGTTATCATGTTTAGCAGTACCACACCATATATGCTTAGCTGACTTCAAAATTATGAATAGCTAAATTAAATTATGAGCTTGAGGTATAAAATCACTGGAACAGAACTGCACATGAATTGAACGAATACTGCACAAACCACTAGCATACTTCCTAGATCACATAGATTATTTCAGAAGATTTGTTCCCAAATTGCAGACACAACATGACCAAATCGAGACCGTAATCCGCACCAAATCGACAGCCGCATGTCCCCATGTCCCCATTCACAAGATCAACAGCCGCATGTCCCCATCCGCACCAAATCGATACCATACAACAAATCGAACAACCAAATCAAAACCTAATGCAACATCGCCCAAATCAGAGCTTCAACCCATGTGTACAACAACCAAATCGAAACCCTAGTGCAAGTATCTTCTCTAGATGCACCCAAATCGAGACCCATCTGATCGTGAGAAACCCTAATCGAGCGCAAATACCACAATGTATTTGGGGGGGGACGGTCGAAGGGGACTACCTGGTGCCGTCCACGCCACTCACCTCGTCGTCGTTGGTGCTCCGAGCTGTGCCGCCGCTTCTTCTGCTCCGAGCTTGAGTCTTCCCCTCACGCACGAACGCTCCACGGATCCGACTCGGCGCACGAACCTGCAGGCCGTTGATGCTCTGAGATGCGGGAGAGGTGGAGCGGAAAGGAGAGAGGTTCCGGCGGGGAAGGGATTCTCGCTCCTCTCCCGTCGCGAGCGCACACGGGAAGTGAACCCGTTGGAGCGGATGTTTTTCGCTGGGACGCCTCGCTTTCTCCTCGCGACGGGGAACGGGAGTCGAGAAGGGAACCCGTTGGAGTTGGTCTAATAGAGTGTCTTCGGGGTGTGATGATGAAAGCTTTGGGTGATGATCCGTTTATTCCGACTGTCCAAGTTTACTAAACTTATTTTTAAAATAGTCTTATTCATAAATGTATATAGTGTATTTTATATTTTAATATAAAATTAGTGCGATATTTTCCCTATACCTCTAATAAATACTCAACTTTACTTTATATTCTTTTACATATATACATTAAATATAGTACTTAGTAATGATAATCTAGTTATTTTTTATATATTTTTTGTCTACATGCCATAAAGAAATAAACTTTATAAACTTACAGGGAGAGAGCATGTCGGAGGATGAACAACTGGCGGGCGCGGGCAATCATTTTATCTCAATTATCAAAGCTCGTAACCTATGTATGCCACCGGTTTCAAGTCCAATAAATGTATTAAAAATGAAGTCTCCAAGAATCTAGTCCCTTACTTTTTTTTTAAATGTAGTCCTCTCTGAAATTATTTGTAGATTCAATTCCCTTTCCCACTACTGCGGATCGGGCATACACAAGCGATTCGAAACCGCTTTCAGAAGCGGTTTTAGAACCGCTTGTAAGCAACATGAGTGATACCCGTCGGGTATCTGGCGGTTTCAACCGCTTGTGGTTCGACACTTCTGGCGGTCGTGCTCCAACGCTTGTGGAGTTTTCTCCTGGCGGTTGGTGTTACCAACCTTGTGGAGAGGCTCTCCTAGCGGTTGGAGTTCTGACCGCTTGTGAAGAGACCGACAACCTGGCGTTTTCATTATATTCAATATAGAATATGTTTTCAGAGGGTTTTTGATATAGATTTTGATAATTAAAATAAATAGAACTACAAGAGTTTTTGACACAATTAAATAAATATTATTCATGCGTACTCATTCAGATAATTACAGGTTCATTTACGAAAAATCTGAACTTAATAGACTAAAAATGGTCAAGTTGATGAACACATGAAATAATAAGCCACTTTTACAAGTTTCAAAGAATAAAAAGGCGAATCTTGAGCTCAATTCTTGCATGCATCGCTCTTTATATCCTTGGTCGACGTTGATGCACGATCAGTTCACCTGTCCTTGATTATATTCAATATAGAATATGTTTTCAGAGGGGTTTTATTTTTGATATAGATTTTGACAATTAAAATATATAGAACTACGGGAGTTTTTTGACACAATAATTAAATATATATTATTCATGCGTAGTCATTAAGATAATTACATGTTCTTTTACATGATCTGAACTTATTAATAGCTAGACTAGCTAAAAATGAACAAGGATGAACACATGAAATAATAAGTCACTTTTACAAGTTTCAAAGAATAAAAGGGTGAATCTTGAGCTCATTTCTTGCATCGTCGCTCTTTGTGCCCTTGGTCGGCGTTGATGTCGTCAGTTCACTGTCCTTATTTGAGGACAAGGTCTCCAAGCATTTGCGTGGAACTTCGCCTTTGGGGATACAATCTAAATCGACAATAAAGCCGATGAGTTGTTCTTGGATTGCTTTAACTTCGGTCTGGCGGGATCATGCAGGCTCATCGATGTTGGGGTGACAAAGTGGGAAGTAAATAAATCTCTGGACATGTAATTAAAGTGTAATTAAGTACTAAGAAATTGACATGTTCACACTACCTCGGCGTTGGTTGTTGGCACATCGCCGTGGGTAATAGTTTGCATATAGTGGCACACATAATAGCCACATAAGTTGTTTCCTTGTGTGCGTCAGTAGAACTGCGATGAAATTTGAGAAGAAAACAATTATTATTGGGATGAAAAACTGTTACGGCATATTAATATTCTTTATCGTGCTCGAGTGCTTATTTGTACATCAAATTCGTTCTCGAAATCTCCTTGTTGCTTCTTTCGGAACCTTGCGAATGCCCTGTGTGATGCGTTATTATGAGTAGTAATTATCAGAGTTCGAATTAGCAAGGTATTTCAACATATATAATAAGGAATTAAAACTATCGTATATTTCTATATACCTGTTTAGGGTGTCAATGATATATTGATATTGGTCCATTGGAGTCCTTTTGAGTCTTGAACAACGATCGGTGCTATCAAGCTTGATGACAAGAAGGATCGATGATACCTATTCATATATGTATTGCAACATATATGTAACTAGCTAGTAGTATTATCAATGCCTTGGAAAATATAAGAACGAGAGGTTGTATATATCGTACCACGAAGTTGAAGGGCGAAAGTATATACGGTTTGTAGTCTTTGTCCCAAGAATGCATCGAGAATGTAATCTTCAACATCCTTTCGACCATTTCTCAATCCAAAGACGTGCTCGTTAACAATCTCGGGTCGATGAAGCCCACGTTGAAGATGTTCTCTTTTCTACATCTTTGTATCTCCATTCTACATAGAAAGGTATAAGTTTAAGAGTTGCAATTTTATTATGCGAGGAAGCACACAGTAAAGGTATGAGCTTGGCACTTACGGGCACCACAACTCATGAGAGACACGTTGATGGAGTCGGCATGGTAAATATTGTAGAAGTCATCGAATTGAGCCATATGTTGTTGTCCCGCGATAAAAATCATCTTGTTTGAAGCGAAGGGGAACATCGCTCTTCCTTGGCGGACTCATCATGTACCATTCGTGAAATTGCGCATCTTGGTTGGCGATCCTTTATCTCATTAGGGTCAATCAGCTCCGACCCAACTTATATTGCCATTTGACCTTTGCCTCTGGGAGATCATCTGTTAATCCAAGAGCTGCAATTGCTGAACCGAGTCTGCATCCTTCATAAATTTCTCGAGGTTCTCTGATCTTGGTCTCTCTTGTTCTTTCCGCCCGCTGACCACGTTTATTCTTCTGTAGCCTTTAGTATTGTCCGTTCATAGTTGGAAGGCACATGCAAGTGGCTTTGCGGCATGTCGCGAAGTGTTCGCCGCTTTTGGATCAATTGGTTCCTTCTTTGGCTCGCTTCTTTTTGCGAAGTGTGCGCCAATTCGCTTCGTGATCGCGTCACTCTCCTCGGCGTCATATCATATGCCCTCTTTGTAGGTTCCTTTGTCTTTGTTGATCGGTGGAGGAGGCCTTCTTGGGAGCGGGTGGAGGACCCTTTACGCTATCGAGCTTCTTCCTTGGAGGAGATGGTGGAGGTGTGGTTTTCCTCGGGGGTTCGTTTTTGTTTGAGATGGTGGTGGCGGAGTAGGGCTTCTTCGTGGGCGGGTGGTGGAGGCGTGCTCTGTTTTTCGGCGAGGCATTGCGTGGAGGTGGCGTTGGGCGTGGGTTGCCGTGGTGGAGATGACACCCCACACCATCTGGAAATATGATGTACCGTTTGCGCTAGAGGATGATATTGTGGAGGGCTGTCCAAGCTTGTTCATGTCGTTGCCTCCGTAATATCGAGTGAAGTTCTTCAAATCCGCTCGGCACCTCCTCCACCGCGACCTTGAGTAACCGGGGTATTTCGTTGCGATGGAACGTCGCCCTGCTCCACCGGATATGCCATGCCGTAAGCCACCTTGATGGAGAGGTTACGCGCGCATCGGCGTGTAGCTCACACCGGCGGCGAACCCTTATGTCATCCACGGGTAGCGGGCTAGCAAGTTCTCGCTTGGGGGCCGGTGGGCCAGCCTACTCCACCACGCGGAGGGGCTGATCCCGACGTTCGGCTGATTGCTCGGACCTAGTCCCTGAAGCTTGCTGAGGGCAAGTTGTACTTGTTGCGCAATTTGCTCGCCGATGCTAGCTTTGGGTTGCTCTGAGCTCTTGTTCCAATTGGTACACTTTATGTGATTCTCTTGTTTTGCTTCTCTGCCGGCTCCTATACGTAACCACATCTTTGGCGAAACCGTACTTCCACGGCGTATGCTTGCCCATACCTCGTGTCCGTCCGGGTGCTCGGGGTTTTGAAGGGCATGTGTTAGCTCGTCATTCTCCCTATCGCGAACGCATTACTGCTGAGGCCGGTCGACGGTTTGTACAATCCTTTGACCGACCTCTTGCACTCTGGTGCCATCACCAAGCTGCCATCATCTGAAAGGCTCCCCGTGACCCATAAACCAATTGCGCGGTAGCGGATCCTGAAGTGGTAGCGGTGTGATGTCCTTCGCCATTAATTCTTCTTCCCGCTTCTCCCATTTGATGCAGCCATGAGGTAACCACGGTGCCAAGATGGTGATGGTATTTCTTCTTCGTGAATTGACCTTGTTCTTTTGACTTCATGATGCGGCCTTGATTGACGGCTTGTACTCTCGAATGCTTCGGTGATCCGCCACCTTAGGAAATTGGTTGAAGTCGGGTCTTTCTCCTTCTCGCACATACTTGCGGGTGAGAGCGTCTTCCACGCTGAAACATGGTGGCCATTTTCTTCAAAGTGAATTTCTTGGCCTTATCTTCCTTCCCTTGAAAATGTGAAATTTTCCTTAATATCTTTCGAGCATGTCCTTGGTAGCTTGAGGAACTACGGCCCATTTTCGATGCTAATTGGGGCGTGATCCCTCACGTGATAACCACAAGCGTTGTTATGCGGCCCAAGCTGCTGAAAGAGGGCAACCGCATCCCGTTGTTAACGTCCGTAAACCGTGCTTTGTGGATGGCTTCTTGTTAGGTCCCCGATGGTTTGGGTTGGTTGCTTTCGATGTCGGGGCTTGAAATACACAAACATATGTATAAGCGTGTCGAGTGTATTATATTAATGAATTGCGATTGATTAACATGTCCACGAGGATTATATTATTACGGCTATACCTCATCCTCACGGAACCGGTGGCTCGGCGTCAATGGCTTCATCGGTTGCGGCTGAACGGCCTCACGAAACCAACATTAGCTTCATCGGTTGTAGCCGCCACGGCCTCACCGGAACCAACATTAGCTTCATCATTTTGCAACCGCCACGGCCTCACCGGAACCAACATTAGCCTCGGCGGCAAAAGGCTTACTGTAGCGATGAAGTCCATCAAGAACTGTTCTCCGCGCCGAAATTAGGGTCACCACGTCTGGTTGCTCCATCTATCCTAATTCGGAAAAAATGTTGACATAAACAACCATATCACAGATTACAACACAAAACAAATATAATATTCAGAAAAAATGTTGACATTTCACATATACTTACACATTTCACATATACTTATACAATTTGACATTTCACATATACTTACACATTTCACATATACTTATATATACATTTCACACATACTTACATATTTCACATGATACATATACAATTGACATTTCACATATATGTCACCCGTGGCCTTCTTCACCCAGTGTATCGTATGCTCTCCTGGCAGCCATGCTTTTCGAACTTGCAAGTGCTGATGAAAAGCCAACGAAACCTTCTCAAGGTGCTTTGATGTCGATGGGCTCGCCACGGCGGCGCCGCGTTGCGTTGCCGGCCGTTCTATGAGCCCATCGGCGACATCAACAGCCGGTTGTTGGAGAAAGTTTTGGTGGCTTTACCAACACCGCTAGTTCGAATAGCATGGTCGACAAATAACCTCTGATACTATGCCCTGATCGAAGATATGGCAGAGATCACATAAAGGCAACATTATGTCATTCATATAATGAATGATGACTAATATGGCAAAATGGAGGTAATTATATTTCACATGATACATATACAATTGACAATTCACATATTATTGCTTGTTTGCTGAATAAAAAATAATGAATCACCCGGTTTCCACATTGCATGTCATCATTTCAAAAAATGAAATAAGGTTATTAGCGATCATTCCATATCAATTAAGCACGTCAGCTCGTGGCCTTCTTCACCCAGTGTATCGTATACTCTCCTGTACACAGGACTTCAACAAGCTGTTGCTATTACGAACCGCTTGTAAATGTGCCTAACAAAAAAAGAATGGCTAGGGGGCGCGAGTGGGGCTCGAACCCTCGCGGGCTCGCCCGCACTCAAGCACCACGCGCTAGCCAGGGGGGGAGGAGATCTTGTCAACCTGAAAGGGCACCATATTGTTTTGAATATTAGCCCGGAAGCACTACTACAAGCGGTTGGGATTACCAACCGCTTGTAGAATCTCTTCCTGGCGGTTAGTATTACCAACCGCTTGTAGAGGTAATTCCTGGCGGTTTTTCTACCAACCGCTTATGAAAGTGAGTTCGGTTTTTACTACACAATTTTTGGAATGGTAAAAGTAAAGCCCAATAAAGCGAAATGGTATAATGGTAAAAGTAAAAAGGTAAAACATAAAATCATCAAAAATCTAAAAAATTCATAATAAATATCAGAATTTGTAGAATCTGAAAAATATCAGAATAAAAACTTGAGGATTTGTAGAATTTGTAGAATTCATAACAAAAATCTGAAAAATTCATAATAAAAACTTGAGGATTTGTAGAATTTGTAGAATTCATAACAAAAATCTAAAAAATTCATAATACAAGCACTCTATTTTTTGAAAAATACTTTTGGCACTTTAGCACTAGGCGTATGAAGGCAGAGAGAGTGAGTAGGAGACTAGGCGTATGAAGGCAGAGAGAGTGAGTAGGAGACTAGGCGTAGTACTGCACGATTTACTAGTACAAAAAGAAAGTGAACATCATTGCCACTTTCCTAGTTACATTGCAAGGTCGCAATGCACACACCTCACCCCAACACTTAAATCTGTAGTTACAAAGTGCACACACCTCACCCCAACACTTTCCTAGTTACATTGCAAGGTCGCAGTGCACACACCTCACCCCTAACACTTAAATCTGTACATCTCAAGTAGTCACATACTTTGTCTTTACAAGTGTTCCTTCATTATGATCGTGACGTATGAAAGGAGCATCCACATCTGTGTCATTGAGGAGGCTTATGTCGACATCCACAGCGAAAGGAGGGAGCTCGTCGAATCGACTATACTCTTCCTCGTCAGTGGCGTCCTCAACTCAACAATCCTTCGTTTGCCTTGGAGAACCACGTGTCGCTTTGGCTTACTACTACAATCTTTCTTGTCATACGCTTCTTAGGTTTGCTTGACATGTCCATTACGTAGAAGACACATCTCACATCATTCGCGAGACGAGCGGTTCACGCTTTAGAGCCGACTTGCGTGAGGTCCACGATTGTCATACCGTATTTGTCGACCTTCACGCCGCTTGAAGTCGGTTTGACCCATTGGCACTTAAATAGAGGACCTTCAAAGGTCCATAGTCGAAACTCCCATATCTCTTCTATGAAACCATAATATGTATCCACCTTGCCTTTGTTGTCTTCGGCATCTATCACGGACACCGCTATTACGGTTGGTGCTCTTGTTATCTGGGCTCGGTGTAGAATGTGTAACCATTTATCTCGTACCCTTGAATGTCACGATTTCACTAGATGGTCCCAAGCCAAAAGCGTTACTGCTGTTCATTGTCGACCCTTTCAAAAGGATGTAGTTTTGTAACCAAGCGCGAAAGAATCCATATGCTTGAGGTTATCAATCCTTAGACCTCCCGGAAATCGCGGCGTAGAATACTCTTGTGCTCAAGGACATACGGGGCCACTCTGAGTTGATTGTATCAAAACCGTGAAATGTGCTTGCTTAAATGTAAGAAGATCATTGCATGCAATTGCTTTCCTTCCTAGTGTCCCTTTTCCCGTAGCCTCCCTCATGGCGTGATATAGGGGCGCCGATCGGGTTTAGATCATTAATGTAATCCACACAAAACTCAATCACCTCCTCTGTTCCATAACCCTCGGCAATGCATCCTTCCTGACGAAGCGATTCACGGACATACTTCTTTAGCACACTCATGTACCTCTCGAAAGGAACATGTTGTGCGGATACAGGTCGAGAATACCTATCTCTTTGACAAGGTGAGCAGTGAGATGGACCATAATATCAAAGAATGCAAGAGGAAAGATCATCTCAAGACTAACCACACTTTGTACCACGTCATCCTGCGGCTTACTTAGTTTATCCGGGTCGATGACCTTCGTGAAACCGCATTGAAAAAAGAACACGACTTTGTGATTGTCCCACGTACCCACTCGGGCGGTATGCCTCTCACGACCCTTTGAGAACAAGCGTGTCATTAACACAAGACAGTCATGGGATTTCATGTATGCGATTTTATTCTCTTTCGTGTTTATGAGTCTCTTTACATTGGAGGAGTATCCGGAAGGACCTTCACAATGTTAGGGAACTCTATCATGCTTTTTCTCTTCTTTGCTTAGAGTGTAGCTCGCGGGATGTAGGTAATGTTGTCCTTTCCTCTTTTTTCCGGATGTAAGTCGTTCCTCGGTTCCAAGAGTTTAAGGTCCTTAGAGCTTGCGGTGTATCTTCGATTTTCCATACATATCTAGGTAGCCTAGCGATTCAAGTAGACATTCTTCGTGATGTGCATGAAGTCAAGCGAGTGATTTAACCTCCATGACTTCCCAATAAGGCAAGTCCCAAAATATTGACTTCTTCTTCCACATGGGTGCTGACCATCCTCATTACGCACATGTTTGCTTCGGGACCCTTTCCAAATACTACTTTCAAATCCTTTACCATAGCAAACACACGTGGCCCACTACAATCTTGAGGCCTTGCGAAGGTCAGTTGACCGTTAAATTTCTGCCTTTCTTCCATAGCGGGTGACTCGTAGAAGAAACCTCGGTGACCCATGTACACAACCTTCCGAGAGTTTTTCGGTACATGCCGTCCGTTTCATCTAAGCCTTTGGATGCGTGCTCTATATCCTTTGATAGTTAGGCCGGACGAGTTACCGAGAAGCGAGCGATCGTTGATTGTTACAAATAACAAAGCACGTGGGGTGAAATACTCCCTTTGTACTCATCCTATACCCTTGCACCATCCTCCCATTAGCGTCACAAGATCTTCAACCAATGGTTTCGGTGAACATCGATGTCATTTCCAGGTTGCTTGGGGCCTTGGATCAACAACGGCATCATGATGTACTTTCGCTTCATGCACAACCATGGAGGAATGTTATAGATACATAGTGTAACAGGCCAGGTGCTATGGCTGCTGCTCAATTCTCCGAAAGGGTTCATCCCATCGGTGCTCAACCCAAACCTTATGTTTCTCACCTCATCTGCGAAGTCCGGGTATGTCCGGTCGACTTTCCTCCACTATGAGCCATCTGCAGGGTGTCTAAGCATCCCGTCGTCCTTACGCTCTTCTTTGTGCCAACACATCATCTGGGCACGTGCTTTGTTAGCAAACATACGTTTCAATCGGGGGATCAGAAGGAAATACCACAACACTTTAGCTGGAGGTCTCTTCTTCTTACGCTCCCCATCTATTTCACCTAGATCGTCACGTTTCACCTTATCTGTGATTCTTTGCACATTGGACAAACATCCAAATCGGCATACTCATTATGATCTGAGGATACAATCATTAGGACATGCGTGTATCTTCACGTACTTCCAATCCCAAAGGACGGACGACTTGCTTGGCTTCATATGTAGATTCGGGTAGAGTGTTATCTTCTGGAAGCAACTTCTTTACGAGTGATAACAACTCATCGAATCCCTTATCGACACACCATTTGTAGCCTTCCATTGCTTGAGTTCGAGTGTGGTGCGCGACTTTTTGTGTCCCTTACAGTTTGGGTACAAAGGAGTTATGTGGTCCTCTAACATGCTCGCTGAAACTTCTCAAACTGTCTTTCATCTGTGTAGTCTCCTCTCCGTCACGCGACATCTGGTCTAGCTCATCATCACCAAAGTCACCAACTGTTTCTTCCACGGAGCGATGTGCGTGCCGTCAGGATCTTGTTCAATCCATCTTCCTCTTCCTCGCCTTCTTCATCGTCTTCTGGCTAATCGCCTCAACCGCCATGGTTGGTCCAACAGTATAGTTTGGCATGAAACCTCTCATGATCAAGTGGTTCATAACTTGCCATCGCTGGGAGTGCTCCTTCTCGTTCTTGCAATCTACACACGGACAACATATGAAGCTGCCTGGAGGCAAGAATGCAACGGCCGCATCGAGAAAAGCCTGCACGCCATCAATGAACTCTCTCGAGCGACGGTCCGCATTGTACATCCATTGCCGATTCATCTACACCAAGTTATAATTTCATTAAAAATTATAACAAATTTAGTTACAAAAATTATAACCTAACTTATAGGTACATTTAAAAATCTATAGCTCACAAGCTCTTAAATCTACCTTGGTAATTATTTTTTTCTTCTTGAGTCTACAATTAATGACCATATTTTTTCTTCTCCAACAAAAAAAGCTCCACCTACACCGTCATACAATTAAAAACATACCTTTCTAATTTTTTATCCCTTTCTACCTTTGTAATTATTCTTTTATAGTTCTACATTTTTTCTATTTTATTTCATACACCAATGATTACCTTCCTTGCAATGTACCTAGATCTCCCCAACTTATTGTGATATTTAAGATTCTAAAGGTAACAAGCACCTAGATCTACACCCTACATCTCCATACAACAACAAAAACAAGCATACAAAATAAATTTTGGGGAAGAACTCCGTAAATTTGATCATGCATGTTCTTGCTTAAAAAGTTCAAGATTTCTCCACATCCATTGAAAAAAATTGCAATATCTAGGTGAGAAGGATGTTGGCATGATGTCACTAACCTTGAAACACTTAATTTGGAGCTAATCACCCCCAATTAAAAATTTGGACAGCACCTCCCCAAGAACAGTGCTTGGCCCGCCCTTCTCTGTTCGATCGTACCTCTGCTGCAGGCTCGTGGAGGAAGAAGGGTTTAAATGGGCTGGGCGGGAGGGCTCTAGAAGCGGTTTGAGACAAGAACCGCTTCTAGAAAGCATACGCTCTGAAGTGGTTCGTGTCTCAAACCGCTTCGAAGCCCTCTCCGGACCGTTGCCTACGAACCGCTTCTGGTGCGAACATCACAACGGGTTCGCACCAAACCGCTTCAAATAGGCCGGTTGTGATGCCCAGTTCTGTAGTAGTGTCCGACTGTAGCAGACAACAAATATCACCTACTGTGTCCATAGAGCTCGACAAGTCACATGCACCTCGATAGTCCAATCGAACGTGACTACAGTGGCTGGCCCACCATGGTAACAAAGCTGCCAAGCACTCCTGGCTCGGTAGGCACCTACCGAGGAATGGTTGCTCAGAAGGTCCCTGCTAAGGAGCAGCTACTCGGTAGGCTGCAATTTCAACGTTTAATTAGTCATTAGTTAATGAGTGATTACTTACGAAGTGATTAATTGGTGATTTAATTATGTTGGTGTGATTAATTTGTGGATTTGATCGGCAATTTCCTCAAGTAAGGGGAGCTCAACAGGACTTACCGCTGTCCCAGGCATGGCAGACCAATGGGCCCTGCCTTGCCGCACTGGTCGCCTAACCTACCAAGCTGGGTGTCGCTATCGTGCTTCCCGTGGCTTATCGTGGCACCGAAATACGGCAGGTTCCGTGGTTGGGAGTGGAGCTAAATCTACAAATAATTTTGAGAAGATTCTAAATTTGAAGAGAAAACATATGCAAAAGAGCCGGATATGCCATGGCTTCTTAAAAAAACCGTCGACCCATTCCACTTTGAGTGGACATAATCAAATTTTGATCATCAGACCTGGTTGAACTATCCGGCTGTTGGCTTTACCGTTCCATCTAGGGCTTTAGGGTGCCAGCAAGTTAATTCATGCGATACATTCTGTTGGACGGTGGTATAACGTACTAACATGTATCCATCATGTAGACAATGGAACGTGTAGAAGTGGTAATCCATATGTGGACTACATGTGAAGATGGATAAAATAATGACTGAACTATAATAGTGCACATATATTTTGTGTCAAATATGAAGTCAAATCCAAATGGCCTCCAATACGTATGAATCACATGAACATTGCGAATCACATGAACATTGTATACGAATGGTTTCTCTTAGAAATGAGGCCCAAGTGGCCTATTTATCCCTAATGCCAAAGCTACAAATAATAGTATCATATTGCTAGTTAAGAGAGGAGAGTGCCAATTTAAAAGGGAGAGCTCCCACCATGCCTTGTAATGAGGCATATGGAGAGTGAGGAGCACGGTTAAACTCACACGCACGCGCGCGCGCATTTCGCGAATTACCGTGTATTTTCGCGTATTTTTCCCGCGTGACTTGTGACTTGGGACGTCGCGAGTCGCCGTGCCGTGGATTAAATTCCTGGCATGTTTACACCCTTTTATTTTTCGGTTTCTCTCTATTATTAGTGAATTAATGGGGTCATTTACTGAGAATTGAAACAGCCATGATAATGGCGTCAGTTTCTAATAGAAACAGTCGTTTGAATGACCTGCAGTTACTAGCGTTTAATGGTGTTGTAATGGTTAATTTATTGACCGTTACTGGTGCGAGGCTATAAAATTTGGAGACGTCTAGACAGATGGGGCTTTTGGCTCTGGCATTCGCGTTCATCCATTGTGATCTGTGTTGTGTCTTCGTGTTGCGCTCGTTTTTCACCGACCTTCCTCTCGGCGTGCACCGCGAGTAGGGGTGGGCACTTTTAAACCGAAAAACCGAACCGAACCGAACCGAATTAACCGAAAATTTCAGTTTTTTCGGTTTTCGGTTTGCGGTTCGGTTTTTATTTCAGTGCTATTCGGTTTTCAGTTTACGGTTCGGTTTTTTTCTCTGGAAAATCGAAAAAACCGGTTTACTGAAAAACCGATTTCTCTGACTCAGACTCAGTGGTCAAGGTTCACGGTTGAAGTCGCCTCGCCCTCGCCACTCGGCCCACTCGTGACTCGCCAGTCGCCAACCCCCCGTGACCCCTCCCCGTCCCCCATTCCATTCGCAAATTCGGCCAAGACAAGAGCGGGTGGCCAGGCCAAGTGCCAACCCTAACCTTAGTTCCCAGAATCCCTAGGCGGCCAGGCACTGAGGCACAGATCCGGTCTTCCCCAGGCGCTAGCGGGTTGTGGCGACGGCGCCGCGCCGCCTCTGGAGTCCGGCACCTCCCGGCGCAGCCCTAGGCGGCTCCTCTCCCATCCTCCCGGCGCGGCGGCGTCGACGCTGAGCCAGACGAAGAGCCCGACCTCGGCCCTGCGACCGCCTCCCTCACTGGCCCCGACGAGCGACGGCCGGGACGAAAGTAAGTGCAAAAAGCTAGCTAGCACTCTCTAATTTTACTTTCATGTTTCTTTCTCCAAATGTTCCGTAATTGTAATCGCCGCTGTACAAAGCATCTCCTGTTACTCTTTTAGCACCTTTCGTCATGATCTTTGAGCATAAGGTCTGATAGAGGCAATGAAGGGAAGAAATCTTCATTTCTGTTTCTTTTATAAATTAACTTAGGTTGTTTCAATCACCTATACTCATTGTTAGCTTTTGACAAGTAAATTATCATGATGCTTTTAGACTCATAATGTCTCAAGTCTCAACCGGTTTCCATTAGTTTTTTTTTCTATTCACCAAGTGCTGAGCAACCACCAAACAGCTTGAGGGAGCTACCAAATTGCAGCTGCTTGACCAACCAGACTGGTCGAACCTCTTTGTTATGATGCGTGTATGGTGTGCTGCATGTATATATTTCATAGCTTGAGGGAGCTGTCAAATTAGTTTGGCCCAGTTCACTAGTTCAGCATGCACACCTAAGTTGTAGTTGGCATTTCTCTTGAGGTGGTAGTTAATCGTTAAAGTTTCTCTTGAGGTGGGATAATTAGACTCTGTTACTTTTCTCCCTGGGCATCTCTTATTTGGTTTGCTTGATTCATCTTGCCATGCAGAACTAGATGTTGGATAATTACTATGCATTATTAGGCTGGATCTTTTATGTGAATGTTGATGTCGAGAGCTCTGCGCAAGCAGCCATTGCTGGATGGATGGCACATACTTTAAAAGAAAATTTTGGCTTTTCTACAACCCTGATGCATATAAATGGATATGAATAACATATTGTACTTTTACCATGCAGAATATCCATACTAATGTTTTGAGATGTTTTAAGGTCTTACAAGAACAGTATATGAGCATGCGTGGTCCATTTTATAGTTGTGAGATCATATAGTTGGAATGAAGTGGAAATCAGGAGGTTTAACAGTGCTAGCTAATGAACAAAATCTAATGATTGTAATGGGCTTAGTGGTCTTAGCTAGTTCAGAAACAACAACTGATCATTGTTTAATGTTTATACTTCAGAAGTTCCTTTATTTTGGAGGGTTACAAACTTACAAGTTACAATGTACAGGTCATAGTTGTGCACTACTGCTGCCCTTACTCAGTAGTTCATTCAGGCCAAACTGGAGTACTGGACGGTGTGGACGCCTCACGCCTGGTCGCCTGGACACCTTCAGTAGTTCATTCAGTGCTTGCTTGATGCTTTTTACATGTTTTGAACTTTTCAAGTCTTAATCTACTAATTAGTATTGTTGTGTGATATGCTATATACTGGACAATGTATTTAGTTGCTTGCCAGTTGCCATTTGGTTGGTGATATGCTATACTGGACAATCTGCTAATGTTGCCTGCTGTATTGATAATTCGGTTGGTGATATGCTTTTTACATGTTTTTTCGGTTATTCGGTTTCGGTTTGGTTTATGAAGTTCAGAAACCGATTTTTTTCAGAAACCGAAAAAAAAACCGAATGCCCAGGCCTAACCACGAGGCAAGGAGAGCAAGATCTCCGAACCATTGTCGCTGCGAGAACCTGCACGGGGGCGGTAATAAGGTTTTTGGGCAGTGCAACTGTGCGACCGCTCGAGCTCTTCATCTTGCTATTGGACGATCCACGACGTCGGCTACTTCCTCTGCGTCGACTACTTCCTCTACGGCCGGTCGCTACTGCGCTGTTTCCTTTTCGTCATCAAGCCCATCGTAAGAATTCCCCTATTTTTCCTCTGTGGATCTACTTTTCAGAAATATGTGGTGTCTTTTGTCTAGTCTGTTGTGCTTAATTATTTTGGAATTATGTTTCATATTCAAATCTGAAATTAAAATAATACCTAGATTTACAACAATTTCTACTAACTTGTGTATAGCTTTAATCCTTATACGTAGTCAGGGGCGGAGTCAGCCTTGACCTAAACCTCGCCCTATTTCAAAGGTTATTAGGTCGATTTGTGATTTTCATAAATTTTTAAGAGAATTCACATGAGCTTTTCTTAGTTTCGAGCCATGGCCTAGGTGGTCCGAGACCTGATTCCGCCTCTGTACGTAGCATAACTATTAATCATTGTAATTCATTGAGTTAACCTAAAAACATCATTTACCCTAAATTAAGAAAAAAATTTGCAACTTATGGTAACACTGCAGCAGTATATACACATTGCTTTATTGCACCTGGATGAAATATCATTTTCTAAACCAATCATATTCGTATCTATATTTTCTATTGGCAATATAAGTTTGAATAAGGAGAAACTATTAATCGGATAAAAAATTTAGACTATATTTGTATTCTATAGAATATGATAGTTGAATAACACATTTTTTTACTAGATATGGACCCGATTGAAAAGTACTAAGCAGTTGTGGTACAATTATCAAAGCAAAATAGTTGCACAGGAGATAGATCCATCCTGATTCCTGAGCAACAAATATGTGAAGTCCTTCTATTCTTTTCTGTTTAATATAAGTTATACAAATCTTAAAATAAACAAAAGGATAAATAGCGATCCTTATGTAGTCTTCCTTGCCAAAAAGAAAAGGAGGGGTGTGAGCCAACTTGGCCTGGTCCAAAGGGAGAGGGGGAAATGGTGGGGTGGCCGGCTGGGTTGGAGGGCGGAGTGGGCTGGAAAGGGAAACGGGTTTTGGTCCTAAAAGAAGGATAGAGAATTTATATTTATTTTTGAATTAATTTTTTTTATAAATACAAATAGTTTTATAGAAAATATTAAATAGAGTTTAAAATTATGAAAAATTCTTCAAAACACTATGGAACATTTTGAACATAGAAAAATTATTTCTAGCATAATTTTGTTTTTATTTTTATGAATGAATTAATTTTATAAATCTAAAAATAGTAAAACGACATTTGTAAACTCTAGAAAATCCAGGGTAAATTTCAGAAAATGATAAATAAATATTAAATAATAATATATAAATTTTAGGGTGTTACACTTTGTAGTTGGAGGAGTAAGAGGATGTCGATGATAATGATAAATAGCTAGTTTTCAGCTGACAAACTTGAGAAAGAACTAGCTGGTGATATCAGTGAATATATAACATTGTTCTTGTATCCATCTTGGAGGTGGAATGAGTTACATTGTTCTTGGAGTTATGTATATTATGATCATGTACTATGCTCTTGTGGAATTTTCTGCTTTCATTTTCGTATCCGCTCCTTTCCATATCCATTTTTGTTATTCCATTTTCGTATCTGTTTATGGTGTTTTCGATTTTGTTTCCATCATAAAAAAATATGGACCGCTATTTGGCCAGGAGAAAAGCTCGTTCCAAAATAGGGGGTTACTGTGTTTTCGAATATATGTCATTTTAGTTTTTAAATTTTATTTTGCAAAATTAGGGCACTATAGGGTTAGATTTGAAAAAAAAAGTATCAACAGGGCTAGATACATAAACAGTTCCCTGCCGCGGTCTCTCGTTCCCAAATACTGATTTTTTTAAGTACACTGTTTAATTAATTTTACAAAAATAATATGTTAAAAAAATAATTTTAAAATATAATATTATGAAATATTCCGAACATCGATGCGATCTCTAAAACACAGCTTTGATCTCTAATTTCTACTATAAAGTATTTATAAAACCTAATAAAATTATAATATTATGAAAGTACTTTTTGAGATAAATCTACATATGTGATTTTTACATATTCAATTTAAATAATTAAAAAATACTAACAGTCAAAATTTTAAAATTTTGGATGAACAAGTGTGTAAAACATAACTATTCGTAACTCGTGGTAGTATTAGGAAACCAAAACCAAAATGACGGAATCCATCTTGAACTAGAGGAGTACTGTAATTTACTCTGTCGCTAGGGTGCGTGCAATTAAACAATTCAAGTTTTCACTGTGAATATGTAAATATAGGAAAGTATATATAAAGGTGATTACTAGCAATCGGACATCCGATCACTGTTTATTTTATTGGACGTCTTTTACAACATTCTTTTTCAACATATACAAAATTTTTTTTCCAATACGTGTAACATTTTTTTCAACGTGTGTAATATCTATTTACTGTAAAAAATATTACAAATATTAAAAAAATTATTACAACACGTCTGAAAATATCGAACGTCTAAATTAAAGTTATTCTAATATATAAATCGGCTATATATCAGTAATTTCTTTCCTCTGACTTCTGACATGTGATGATGTGAAGACGCAATTTTGTCAGGGTTTGACGTGTGGTTTCGTACTCTGCGCCTCGCGGTCCACGCTGCACTTGATCCACGAACCTGCTCCTTGTGTGTTTGTTGTGGATAACATATCCGCCGTCCAATTACCCCACGATCCGCGTCCGTTCACCTCTTTCCGATCTCGACCGCTCCTTCTGGTCGGGACCGAGGGTTTGCCATCACGATCTGGAAAATCAACGTGGCGGGATACACTGTAGAATCATTCTTGGAATGATCTTTAGCGGCAATCCGACGGTTGGTAAAGCTGTCCAACCTGAAAACATTGATGAGGTGCTATTTATGTTTTACTGTAATTTATTTAATACAAGAACATTTGTATGTCCTGCTTCTATGATTTTTTTCTACTTTTATTTGGCCATTGTTTGATTTGAGTTTTCGTGCGTTACTCAACCGCTATGCAATTTTTTGTCTTGTTTGCATGTTTATTTTCTTTACAATCACTTAATTTTCATGTTAAATATATCAAATTTTATTTCACGGATATGGCCAGAAACTTCAGTCAACAGGGGTAATCTTTTTTTTTTTGCCTTGAAATGACACGATGTAGAATGAAATTTTGATGGCAATGTATATTCGTTGGCTTTATTGGATGGTATTGATAGGAATGCGTCCGTGAAGAATGATCAGGGAGCCTTGCATAATACCCAGTTAGTCGAACAGAGAGTTTGAATGGTTTGGCTACAGGTTCTGGAGATACGCTTGAAGTGAATGGAGAGCAATTTGCCACGAAAGCGACAGAAACAACTAACCAGACAAACTGCTGATGACTCTCGTTCTCAAGCATCATGCAACACCTCAGCACAATAAATACTCAAGATATTACCATCATTTAATTTTCCATCGTTTTTACCATAATATTAACTATAATTTCAACAATCAGCAAGCAACCTAAACAATTATCAACATTACTAAGCCATTTCTAACAATAATTTGTGTAATCATGTAAACAACAACGAAACAATAATAAATCTTGGAACTACGCGTCCAAGCACACCCAAGTCTTTGCATTTGGGTACGCTCGGATCAGATACGTCCGAGAGCAATCTTTACCTTTTGGTGATAAACAACTGAAACCTCTCAAGTCTTCTTAGTATAATTATATCACCTTGATGTAATTTACTAAGATTAATAAAAGCTTCCTTTATCGAAAAAACTATATTAACATATCTATTCTTGCAATTATAAATTCGACTAACAAAGTATATCTAAGCACTATCTTATTCATGAGACAACAATAAACTAATAACTATGGGGGATGAAGCAACAAGTGACATAATGGTGCTCCTCTCATCCCATGCATGTCACCCTCAGTGATCACATAAAAATATTAAGATAAGTAAAGGTGAGTCCAGGACTCAGCAAGTAAATAATAACATATTCATTTATTACATTTAGCTCATTAATCATCATTTATCATTTATAATGCCATACAAATCTATCTACATGCTCATATGCTCATCACATAGTGTATACTGGTATCGCTGAGTACACACCTGTTGATGTCGCGCCCTCTCATACATTTTATCTTGTAGAAGTGCTTACCAAAATAGATTTTCACGCCTACACCAAGTAGGTCATATAGGCCCAACATATCACCACTTTCATCATAAATGCATATATGCAAATGACATGAGTAATTAACATATTTCAATATCTCTATTATTTTCATCATCATAACATAACATTTTTCATAATAAACAAAAAAAATAATGGAAAACATTATGATAGCAAGTTTCCAATAAGAACAATAAGATTTAACCATTTAGTCATCACTCTACTATGCATTAGCCTTTTTACCCACGAGGAATGGAATCGCTTGAGATTGAAGCCAAATTCACAGTCACACCTCCTATAATAGGTAAACCCATATAGAAATCATGCGATAATAGTACATGCATCAAAATAACATCGCACCTTACACAACCCCAGACTTAACTTTCTCTCTCGCTAGACACTTTACCCTTTGTTGTCCCAGCAGTCGGAAGACCATAACTCGTAGCTCAGGAGCCTAAGCAAAGCAAATCATATATTTTTGAAAACTAAAGAAGATTACCTATAAGTTTCTAATCGTCTATATTTTTTATTAATTTATTTAACCCCTTGTTTCTAGCTTCAAAGACCAATCTGTTGTTTTACTAAACAACAAAATTCATAATTTGATAACTATTTTTATACCACTCCAAACATAGTAAACCATAGCATCTATAGAATCTAGGGAAAGTTATCTAGCTTTCTCTAGTCATGATGATAATTTAATTCAGCATTAACTAGCCCTAATCAGTAGATTACCATGAATGCTCTCAACAGCAATCGATTTCTAGACAGCAAGTTTCAACATACCATACCTTTCAAACCGCTTAACTGAATTTTATGTTCTTGTATTATAATGAAGCATTAGATAGTAATCTACACAAGCCATGAAATTGAACGTAGGTACCCCAAAACTCAACCCGAATACAGAAATCACTATTGAATTAAATGACCATAATAGCACTCCACTATAGCACCAACATAACCAAGACCAATCTATGATTTATACATTCATCTCGACAATCCTCCTCGATCCTCTCATGTTCCTTACTCCATCATGCTTCTAGAAACTACCACACCACATCCAAAAAGATCCTCCTCACCTAATGCAGAGGGTGACACAAACGGATTTAAAATCGAACTTATAGATTGACGAGAAATGTGAAAAGACAAAGGAGACGTCATTGAGAAGTGGCCAAAGCACGGGCATGGCTAGCACAACGGTTCACCTCAGCGGTAAGGTAGCATGGTGACACAGGGGCGGCACATGCGGGCAGTGCATGGCAATGTGGGGCGGCTATCGGGTCCTATATACTGCACTAGTCTAGGAAAGATTGCTTGGAGGGTACCCACACCAAGGTATTGGGAACAATATTTGCTAATACAATGGTATACGCCTTACTATGGGAAGAAGTGGGACCTCAGGGTGTATAATCGTTTGTCGTACAGATATTGTACAAATATTTTCTACTGCCATTAGTAAGGGTTTGTCGTCACCGAACTAGTGCAAAGTTAAGGATAAGTAATGTAACGGTTCTGTTATGATCATCAGTCGTATACCTAAGAAAGTGTTATGATAACTTGGCATATTGAACTGATCATATCTTGTGAGTAAAGCAGTACACCTCTACAGAATTAAAACTTTTCAAAAAGCGCCTGCGATCAAGGGCACTTGGTAAAGTTATCACTTAGTTAGAAGTTTTAATATTTTAAACGGGATGGAATTGAATAACGGGATTGATAGGATATGGATGATATATTGGTTATGCGCCATTGAGATGGCGGGAAATATTATGAGTTGTTGAATCAATGAGAGAATCATGAGATGACATTTATATGTTTACATGTAATTTACTTATGTGTCAAATTGCTTTTATGAAGATTTCATTTGCAATCTATTATTCAATATTTACAATTCGATTTCGCTTTATGCAAAATAACTGTAGAAGCCTTTCATTAGACATAGCCTACATTTACTCTATATTTGCGCCTACATTTACTCTATAATTGCATGCACTACAAGTCTTGTTGAGTATGCAATGTACTCAATCTTGCTATTGTTGTTGCTTATTAGGTGATGAGATAGATTACATTGATGAATCTTATGATAATGCAGGTTTCGGGGATTACAACAAAGAAATTTTCTAGGGTTCACCTTGTCAGTTTCCTATGGGAAATTTTGGGTTAAAGGCAAACTACAAGTTAATAATGTTCCTACTGCAAGTTATTTTGGCTTATAAGAATATTATGTATAACTGCTTCCGTTGTAATATGTAATAAATATTATGTATGGTTATAATTTTAATTTGTGAATGTACGTACTAGCTACTGATCTTATGACTAGTATTGTATGCACATGGATTCCTCCCAACCAAAAAGGAGGGCCCCACACGTGACCTTTTGGGGAGTGGTTGTGACCACTCCTTAGAGGTTACGACCAATCTAAAGGTCATAACCACTCTAGGCACGTCCATTCTAGGAACGACTACTCTAGGATCGACCACTCTACTCGAGGCTATGACCACTCAAGGTACAGCCATGACCACTCAAACCAAATTACTTATGACAAAAGTAAACACATTTCAAACTCAAACATGAATGCTACAAGCTCAAACACAATCAAATACTCATCACAAACAAGTGTTGACCACCACATGGTCTCTCTTTAACGATCATATACTCCCTTTGTATTAAATTTTCTTATCTTAGAATTAAAAAGTTAGGGCTAATCAATCATGGTTCTAATGGCCACATAACCACATAGCAATCACAATCAATTACAACCATAAGAAAATAAAATGCAAAGTGCATGCATTTCCAAATAAAAAATAATTACAATTGTTAATTGTTTTCACAAATTTGCTCATGATCAACCATCAGTTTCATCATGGTAGTACACTATAAATATAACTAATCCTTTTTAGCTTGAATAGAAGATTGACCTGGAGGAGAGCGAGGACATGTTTTGGCTTATCTCTCAAAGAAAGCCATGGCCTAGACCTAACAATTTGCTCAACCACTAGAGCAACTCTAGCCTCTGCTTCATTAGCCGCCTCTTTTTGTCTTGAAGAGTAGTGTAGGCACAAGCATCGGCAAATCAACAGATTCTCCATAGAAGTGGTCAAACTTAACCAAAACCAAAGTCAGGACACGGCTTACTGCTAAGGATAGGCTTGCGTTCACCGTCCTCAGCATTGCAGGTAAATGGTTCTTTACTTTGCTGACTTGAAGGTTCAGATCTTATATAAGACCTTGTGTAGAGGGATTATCATTCGATGATTTGATCACTTCGGCCTTCATGGTTGAAGCAATGTCTTGTAAGTTCAGAATAACCTCACTTAGAAAATCATGTCTGGTGTTGTCGCCAAAAACTTGACAAAGGATTAATCGACAATCAACACACGCAAACATCGGGTTTAATTTGGGTGCCGAAATGCTAGCCGATTTGATCTTGCAATCGGCAAGAAAACAAGATGTAATTCAACCAGCCGTTAAGCCGGTTTACTTTTTCAATGATGATCTAATCTAAACAGCTAGTCAAGATGATTAGATTGAAAGTAACTGATAGATCTAAACAGCCTGATTTAGTTGATTAGATGGGATAAAGGCCATTTTTCCCAAAAAAGGCGATGAACAATAAGATCAGAGAAAAAGCAAACCTGGATTGGTGTAAGTTGATGAAATCAATAATCGGCGATGCACAACTTTATTGATAATACGAATTATAGATGAAGGATTACAAATCTATAATGCTACTCCCAGTCGACGGAAAGTGAAGTAAAAAAGTTGAGTGAATTGGCTGATTGATTGTATGATCCTTCTCTATGCTGCCCATCGTCTTCTTATATAATGTTTAGACCGATTGTATTCTTCCTGAACTCTCATAAAACATTGTCCATATCAGTTTCTACTTTCCAAAACAATCTTTCCTTTGAAACCGATATCGGTTTTATTCCGATTGGCTTTATTCCAATCTTACTCTTGTTGTAATTTGTATTGGCTGTAACCTTCTAAAATAATCTATTTTGAACCAATATTGCTCTTATCTTAATTCCACTTTACATCCAAACAAACTTACCAAATTAATGATCCCTACCAAATCGGCCATGCACCAAACTCTGGTGTCAACATATGCCTCCTATTTTTTGGTGATTGCATGAATCTTCCAAAAATCTATAGTATTGGCTAAAATGCGGAATATTAACCGGCTCCATCAAGATTCACCATTCCAACTCTAGCTATTTTTTGCGCCATTTGAGGAAATTTTTCCTAAGCAAATCATGTGAACGCACGATCTCATGCATTAAATGTAGTAAAGTTTGCAAAAATTACCCGTCGATGCCATCGAGTTTACCTCTCTATAAATATGAGGCTCATTCACCCATCATTTTCACACTCTCAAGCCCTCACCTCCTCCACAATCAGCCTCAAGCGTTCATCCTACAACCCGTCAGTGCTTCCTCCCATTGGCTTTTCAACAATGGACCCCAACCAGGTACTTATTCCTGAGTCCGATAGAGCTAAACAGTATTGCTTAGGCCCAGTAGGCAATATAGATGCATCGAGTGTAATTTCCCAAGAAATACCTAGACTAGCTCTGTTTGCTCCTAAGTATAACATCAATGGATGGAGTAAAGTTTTTAGATCCTGGCCGATAGCTCTTAGTGGTTGGAAGAACTGGTACAATTGAGTAGCAATTGCTAAGATGCCTTTGTGGGAGCAAATCGGGATTTCTGAGTGTTGGCCCCTTCCCTATCCGATCCCCAAGCCAATGAATACCTTATAGCCATAGCTTGCTATTTTAGGTCCGATACTTTCAACACCTTCATGCTAAGGACAGGTTCTATCGGTCCAACCCTCTTGGATGTGGCCATGTTGTGTTGCCTCCAACCTAACGAGGCATAGTTATCGGCTTTTGGAGAGAAACCCCAGTACAAGCTAATCTCCACCAAGGGTGAAGGCTGGAGTCAATATATGGAGGAGAAAAAGGGGTTAGGCCTAGTATCGGACAAAAAGCACGTAGTTTTTCTGAATATGTGGTTGGACTGATATCTCTTATGTGGAGCTTCTCTTGGGCAAACCCAAGTATACCAATCTTTGGCTGAGCAGCTAATAAAGGGCCATCGGCTAGCACCAGGGAAATGTTTCTAGGAGCAGTGTACCAGATGATGTACATCATTAGGAGTCAGCTTTCCATAGGACAGTGCCAATATTCAATTGGTAATTGTTGACGCCAAAAACTTGAAGTAGGGTTTCTAGTTGCAACACACCAAACGAACACTAGGTTCAAGTGTGCCAATCGATTTGACCCTGCAATCGATAAGGAAAAAGCCGTGAAATTCGCTCAAAGCCAATATCTAAGAATAATCGGCTAAACTCAGATCAGCCAAAGGCCGATCAAGGCATAAACAGATTAGCCGACCAAGACTAATTAGAGGGTAAAGATAGATTAGCTCTGAGAAGGCGATGCGTAGCAAAACAGAACGAATCAGACCTGAGATGAAATCGAAGGCGACCAACAATCGGCGATACACAACTTTATTGATCGAAATCGACTTACAAATGAAAGTATTACAAGACTAAAAGCTAAGGGAAAATAAAAACTAGCAGATGTGATTTAGGCTGTGGGATGTCCTCTTTAAATAGCCTGGGTTCATCTTATATACCCGTCAGTCGATCCGAGCCCCATTACATTACGACAATAGAGTCCGTGTCGGTTAGGGTTTCCTAAACATTCTTCTGTTTCCAAACATCCACCGTACATTATCCAAACTTCCGCAGATTCGTTGATTGTTCCGTACCTTCCAAAATTTGGTGCAAACATATGCCCCCTATTTTTAGAAGATAACTTGTTGTCTTTCAAAAATCTATCGGCTTCTTCATTATCGGCTTAAAAAATCGCTTTGGTAACCGCTGCATTAACTGCACCGTAAAAATCTCGGTGTGCTTTAACTGCACATGTCGCTTCGAGATCTTTTCCCGCTGTTTCAACTTTTCACCGTGCTATAAATATGCGGGACCCCCATGGTCATTTTCACGCTTTCGAGCTCCCAAATCACTAGCAGTCGCCTTCTCCTTCTCCTCGTGAACAAGCTTTCGGATCAACTTTTCCAAGTCGGTTGAATGCATTCTTCCAAGGTACTCATCCCGATCCCTGAAAGTAATGACCAATACTACCTAGGACCAGTAGGAAACTTAGATGCCGATACAGTAATAAATGAACAGATCCCGAGACTTCCCCTGTCAGCTAAAGGCTACAATATAGAAGAATGGGGTAAAAGTTTCAGAGCTTGGCCGACAGTGCTAAAAGGATGGAGAAGCTGGTTGACGAATACCCGTACCAGGGGTACCCCACAACAAAATATACATCTATTTCAAGATCGTATTTCTCCGAGTTGTCTAGGCTCGAGTCGGGCGACAACGGACACGAAAACCGGAAGATGAAGCGCCATGGCCTCGTCCCTCGCTAAAGGGAGGTGTCGCTGACATGGAATGTGATACCAAATGGGCCGCGCTGGACCGCGTCCTCGTCAGAGGCCTCCTTAGATCTCGAAGGATCACTCACCTTTATTACTCCGGCCGAACCGCGGATGGGGTGCTCCCGCCAACCCCGATCGACCCGAGGCCAACGCCTCCGCAGGCTCCTACTCTGACCCGTCCCCGCATCAAATGCCTCTGCGGGCTCCAACCAGGACCCCGACCAGGGTCCCCGCAAGCCTTGGCCCCGGTCTCTGCCACGTTAGCGATCTACACGGCGGGCCACCGCCGCCGCGGACGTACGGCCATATTGAGAGATGGTTCCTTCCCAAAGGCAACGGAGGCGGCTAAAGCACCCGTCTTTTCAAGGCGTCGGCATCAGCAGAGGCTCGAGAGAAGCGGAATCGTGCCCTCAAAAAGCGCCGCCGTTGTGTCTACCAACCCCGTATGGGATGTGCAGGAGACTGCCAGTCATCATGACCGAAGACCAGGACGCTCGGACGAAGAGCCTACCAGTCATCATGACCGAAGACCAGGACTCCCGGACGTAGCATCCCCCTACCTCTATTTCAAATCCTCGTGTAGCCTGCCCCCTTCGCCTATATAAAGGGAGGCAGGGCCCTTGGGGGAGGGGGATAGATATTCTTTCCTTCACACGTACCTACGCGCGTTCGTTCACCGGCATCTCCCATTAGCTTGCTCAGAGTTCCCCAACCCGGATCGGCGCTAGGCTTAGGGAAGCCCTCCCGATTTCTTCCCCCCGAGCGAGTGCTAAGGGCCTATCCTTAGCCTCCGTTTGTAACCTCTGTTTACCTTCCCGTCCAAGGCAATTCAAACCGCCATCACGAACTGGAAGTAGGGACGTTCAGCCCGAACCAGTATAAATCCGGGACTTCTTTGGTCTGACCATTCGAGGAGAGGGGACGCGCAACCCCCTATACTTACAAATTTATTGCCGGCTATACGAAACACCGACACTGGTATATCCTAGTATCGGCTCAAAAGAGAAGGGAATGGGAAAGGATGGGAATAGCCGAGTGCCTTCCTTTGAGTCTTGCCAACCCGGAGGCCAATGAGCCCTTGGTGGCCACGGCATGCTATTTCTGGTCAGACACTTTTAACGCTTTCCTTTTAAAGACTAGCCCGATCGGCCCAACCTTATTGGATGTAGCCGAATTATGCTGCCTTAGACCAGACGGCGATCAGATGTCGGCTTTCAGCGATAAACCCATATACAAATTAATCTGATCTAAGGGTGAGGGATGGTCGAAGTATATTCAGCATAACAACAAAGTAAATGGGCTGGTATCGGATGAAGAACATGCTGCCTTTTTGAACCTTTGGCTAGAAAGATTCCTTTTCTGCGGCACGTCCCTTGGGCTGATGCAAGTCTATCAGTTAGTAGCGGAGCGATTGATATAAGGGCATCGACTTGCTTTGGGTAAAATGCTACTAGGAGCAACATATCAGATGATGCCATCGACTCAAATCTGTGAACTCCTATCCGCCAAACTTCTCCCTAAGTGGGGAAATTAACCCCTGAAAAGCTAAATCGGCTAGTTGATTGTCAGGTAACGTGACTTTGAAGCACCGATTTCTAACTTCTCTAAACTTCTTGATGTAATTCATCATTGATTCCCCAAATTTTTGGCGAACGGAACTTAGATCGGAAATCCTAAGTTCCAGACTGCTACCAAAAAAGTACTCATAAAATCAGCTTTCCAAATCGTTCCAAAAATAAACCAAATTTGGGGGGTAAACTAGTAAACCAAGTAAAAGCAGTCCCTGATAATGACAATGGGAATAATCTAATTTTCAACCAGTTGGACTGAGCTGCTTCGCCGCATTGAGTGATAAAGCGCCCGACATGTTCTAACGTCATGACTGAAGCATCCCTAAAAAACTTAGCAAAATCAGATACTTTAAAATTGTTTGGATATGGTATGCGATCTATATAATCAGGAAACGACTTTCTATAGCCGATGACCTTGCCCTTTGGATGTATGCCAAACTGATCCCTCAATACAGCGGAAATTTGGTCGGCCCAATTAACATTATTTGTCGACAAAATATTAGGGTTGTGCCAATTATGATCATAATTGACACTATGCCCTCCGAGTGCAAGCTTGGGCTATCGATTAGATTGGGCTGAAGGATATTGAGGAAATCTGTCATATCCATTGTTCCTCCTAGCTGGCGGCTCCAGTATTGGGACAAAAGGCTCTGAATAGGTTACTACTTTATGCGGGGCCGGATCCCTGGGTGGGATCAGCTCACAGTATTGCGGGCATCTGCTAGGTTCAATCGGCTGTGAAATCGATGGTGGAAAGGCGTAAAGCGGGGTTGATAGTGGCTAGTTAGCCAACACATTTAACTTGGTGGCATTAGTATATGCTTGATGGTGAGTGACCCCGCTAGGATGAGGATCCTGTGGCAGTATAATGGTGGGTTGAGTCAGCATCAACGATAGAGTTGCAACCAATGATTTTGGACCAACCACTGTGCTTTGAACACTTTGCGCCACTGAATGAACGCACAACCTCATCCATTAACTGCGGTAAAAATTTGCAAAAATTACCCATCAATGCCACTGAGTTTACCTCTATAAATATGAGGCTCATTCACCTGACATTTTCACACTATCAAGCCCTTACCTCCTCAACAATCAGCCTCAAGCGTTCATCCTACAACCCGTCAGTGCTTCCTCCCATTGGCTTTTCAACAATGGACCCCAACCAGGTACTTATTCCTGAGTCCAATAGAGCTAACCAGTATTACTTAGGCCTAGTAGGCAATATAGATGCATCGATTGTAATTTCCTAAGAAATACCTAGACTAGCTCTGTTTGCTCAGGAGTATAACATCAATGGATGGAGTAAGAGTTTTTAGATCCTGGCTAATAGCTCTTAGTGGTTGGAACAATTGGTACAATCGTGTAGCAACTGCTAAAATGCCTTTGTGGGAGCAAAATCGGGATTGTTGAGTGTCTGCCCCTTCCCTATCCAATCCCCAAGCCAATGACTCTGTCCAATCCTCTTGGATGTGGCCATGTTGTGTTGCCTCCGACCTGATGGCTTATGTTGGAGTTCATCTCTTGGCTTTATTGTCTTTGAATGTTTACCTTCGCTGCCAGTTTCAATCTAAATAGAACCGACTGTGATTCTAACCATCCCGTGCCAATTCTTTTCCCTTTGCCGAGTAACTAACCATGTTGACTGAAAAAGGATTGGTATCCCGCTGCATTGCCGGCTCCTCTATGCTGCCCATTGTCTTCTTATATAACGTTCAGACCGATTGTATCCTTCTGAAACTCTCATAAAACATTGTCAATATCTGTTTCAACTTTCCAAAATAATCTTTCCTTTGAAACCGATATCGGTTTTATTCCGATCGGCTTTAGTCCGATCTTACCCTTGTTGTAATTTGTATCGCCCATAACCTTCTAAAATAATATCTCTTTTGAACCAATATTGCTCTTATCTTAATTCCACTTTACATCCAAACAAACTTACCAAATTAATAATCCCTACCAAGGTTAACAAAACCGTGGTAAACCGCTCTGTTTTCGCTATTTTCGACCATACTGCTCCGGTTCAAAAATAGAAACCGAGCGGTTTACCGCTATTTTTGACCATACTATGATGGACGGATGGCCCTTGGGGGTGAGAGTTCCTCCCATAACTCTCACCTTCAGAGCGAGGAGGAGGTCAGTTCCTCCGACTCTTTGGGGAGTCGCGGTCCGCCCTCCCCGGCACGGTCTCTTGGCCGGGGTCAGGGTGGATGGCAGGATCCCCCCTATGGCGTCGGATGCCAGGCGTTTTCTCGGCAGTACGCACGCGTGGTGTGGCTCGAAAGGTTTCGTCCGGCCTCCATCGAAATCTGAAGCACCACCAGCCGGAGGAGTTCTTGCAGATTTACACCACCATGGTGCGTCTTGGTTGGCGTCTGAAAGGCCATGGCCAACTACTTCCCAACGGCCTTGGCGAGGTCTGCTTTCGGTCTGGTTGTTGAACCTCTCACGAGATCGGTGCACTCGTGGGAGGAGTTGTCGCGACCTCTTTATCGCCAACTTCAAAACTCATTCGCGGCCGGCGTGGAAGGGCGATCTCCATGCCCTCGGCGAGAAAAGAAGTCATTGCGTGACTTTATTCGATGATTCGCCCATCAGCCGCAACATGATTCCCGAATTTCGGCGGTTGGTCGTCGCCGCCTTGGAAGAGCGTTAGCGACCGCAAGATCTTGAAAAAGATGGCGACCTGCGACATCGTCACCACCTCGAAGCTCTTCTCCTGGCGCACAAGTGCGTGCGGGCGGCGAAGGCTCGAAGGTCGACATCAGCGCCGTCTTGAGCGCGCGAGGACAAAGCCGACTTGAGGCCCCGACCATGCCAGCCAGGAGGGCAGCGCGAGGCGAGCGGCAAAGACGGCGGGTCAGCCCCGGCGTGAAGCTTGATTATGCACGCCGCCAAGCGCGCCGTGGCCGCGGGGCGGCCGTCATAATGGCGGAGATCTGCCGGGCGGCGTGGCGACCACCGCATGAAGAGAACGCCGCCGTGAGAAAAGGAGGGCAAGCCCATACGCGATCCACGGACCAACTCTCACGGCACGGAGGATTGCGGGTTGTGAATAAGATGGTCGGCGGTGACTCGAGGCGTCGCCCTCGTGGCGGCGACGGGGCGAAGACCCTCGCCGTTGGCCTTCCAGCGAGTGGACAGCGTGGCATACATTCATGGTGGCTCATCCACCTATCTCTCCGACGCTTCCTACAAGCGGTTGAGAGAGGTCTGCCGCAGCGTCGGGTTCAGGGGCGTGTCGGATGCTGAAGTGGTCGGAGGAGCCGATCACCTTCAGTCGGGCTGACCACCCTGGAGCACCGCCGGCGCAGGTCACCTTCCGATCATGGCTTCTCCTATGATTCGAAACGTGAGGCTCGGCCGAGTGCTGATGGACGGAGGAAGATCCATTAACCTCTTGTCCTTTGAAGCTTTCCAGGTGCTCCAGGTGCCAAACCAGGAGCTGTGCCCTGCCCTACCTTTCTACGGCGTAGCCCCGGGGGCTAGCATGGTCCCCCTGGGCTAGGTGCGCCTCCCCGTCATCTTCGGGGAGGAAAACAACTTTCGTATGGAGCTGGTCGATTTCGAAGTCGTTGATTTCGACCTCCCGTACAATGCCATACTTGGCCGGCCAGCTTTGGCCAAGTTTATGGTGGCAACCCACTATGGCTACATGGTGGTGAAGATGCCAGGACCCAGTGGTCCCATAACCATCCGAGTGGACAGGCGAGAGGCTTTGCGCTATCACAAGCACGCACTAGACTGGCGGAGCCACCTATGGAAGCTTCTTGATGCCGCCTTCGGGAACCCCTCGGCGCGAACTGCGCCTCGCCCGCGAGTAAAATGGTCTCCACGAGTGCGGGCGAACCGGAAGTCCGTCTTCGTGGCGCCCGGCCTCGGTGCCAAATAGGAAAACGCGCTCGTCATCTTCCTCGATCTAATTCGGCGTGTTACTTTGAAAATCGTCCGATATGATTGGGGTCCCGGAGGTGATCGAGCACCGGCGATCTCGCTCCCGAGTGCGCCGGTTAGCGCATCCGGCGCCGAGCACGAGCGTTAGGATGCCATTCGGGAGGAGGTCGCGATCGGGCGACCTTCGCCGCCCGTACCGACAAAGCCTCGGCGGTATCATGCCGCCGGTCTGCGAAGAACACTAGGCGATTAGCGACCTAGTTTTGTGTAGAATCTGAGATGCATCTTGGGCTCCATAAAATTTGTCTCCCGATGGGCCCTTCAAGGTGGTCTCGATATCTCGACCGGGCGGTCCGTTGGCGGCGAAGATGATCAAGAGTGGCCAACTCCTTCAGCGTGGAGTTGTTGCGAAAGTTTACCCTAAAAGTTGTAAGTTCGATGGTTCGCTTTGACTGGTTGCGTGAGTGAACTTTCCCCCGGCTGGTCGGCGGCTACTGGTTGTTAATAAAGTTATTTATCTTAAGAGCTTCTACTTTATTCCCTCTGCTTGTCCCCTGGTGGGAAAGCTTGTGCGGAAATGTCATGTGTCCTGATGATTTGGCCACTTTTTGTTGATTCGTGGTGACACCCGGCCTTCGCATAGTGCCCGGACGGGCGACTAGGAGCGCGAACCTGGCACGGTGACTCAAACGCGGCGCGTACACCTCGGTTCGGCTCAACGAAGCACCGATGGCTGTCTTCGCGAGCACCGCATAAGCCCAATATCCCTCCTGGGAACCTGCCCCCGTATCACGCAGAGCCGCGGGCTAATTCCGAATCAGAAGAGCCTAAGTTTCCGAGCAAGGGACCATGACATACCCACGCAGGACTTTACGTCCCTTAATATATTTTCTGCATGTTTCGTGCAATGCCTACTTGTGCTTTCAGTGATCATGCGCGCGACCGCAAAATGGAGTGCTATGCGCCTATAACTCAGCGATCGAAGTAACCCCGTGGCGGTGGCGGCGGTGGCGACCACGCCCTACCCGCTAGGCGAGCAGCCCACGAGGTCCCCAGGCAAACGGACAAACAATCAAGCCCTGCTCGCCTAGCGATAAGCCCACGTGAAGGTTTGGCGGGCAGATAGGCAATCGCGCCCGCCCACCTGGCGAGCAGGTGGGCAACCACGCCTGCTCACCGAAGTATTGGCCTTCGTGACCGGTCAAGGAGCTGGTCGCCCAGTGGCCTACAGTAAAGATAAGTTGTTTGCCTTTGTAGAGCCAACTTATTGCTCGCATTTGTACCCTGTTGGGTTGAATTATGCCTGGTGGTCACTGGCTCTCGCAACCCGATGGCTCCTTGCTGATAAAAGGAAGTGCCCAGCGTTTGTGTTGCAAGGACGTATGACTAGGAGTGCGAGTGTGGCACGGTGACTCAAACACGACCCGCACACCTCGGTTCAGCTCAACGAAGCACCGACTGGTTGTCTCCGCGAGCACCGCAAGCCCAGTGCCGCTCCTGTAAGCTCAACTCCTTGTTGCGCAATGCTGCGGTAAAGTTCCAAGAGATCACAGGAATACAAGTTCCAAAAGGACAGGAGTTAGTGATACCCTTGCACAGCAATTTAAGACTTTGCTTGTCTGTGCTCTCCATCCACTGCATGATCCCTGTTTGCATCATTGCAATCACTCACATAATGCCTAAGTATCGACCTAACCTGAGTGTCCAGGTTTACGTCATGACGAGGCTAGGGGTTGATCGCCCAAAAATTGAGTTGACGCAAGCATACCCAAAATGCGAACAGGCGAACATGCCCAGGTGAAATCAAAATATGCCAACTTCATTTACAATTACTAATATTGTTCTGGCATACAATAAGCAGGAACAAAAAGGAACAAACACAAAAGAAGTGGCCCGGGTCATCAGTCACCGTTGATGACTTCGATGCCCCCGTCATCATCCTCGGCCTCCGGCTCTCCTGCCGCTGCGCCAAGGTCCGGAGCTTCCGCCGCCATCATGTTGACGGCGCTTCTGCGGACTCCGCATCTTGGCGCTTTGTGCACAGGCCTCGTCTCTCTCAATGCCGTCTACAACGGTCATTGGGTTGAAGGCGGCGTCGCGGCTGGTGAAGCAAGCAAGCACGAAGGTGGCGGTGTACAGCCACTTGCGCCCTTCTGGGCGGAGCGGGCGACCATGGCGGCGGCGGACCGAGATGACATCGGCAACTTTGAGTGGTGCGATGGCGTCTTGCATTGTCGTGGGCTCCAACGGCTCGCGAAGATCTACCCCAAGCGGCGGCAAGACCGGCGCCATGCGCCGGTATGATGACCGGAGCATGGTCGCGATGTTATGCAGCGTTCGCCGCTGCTCCTCCGCTGCCTCCCTCCGCGTCGTCTCAGCCTCCTGCGCCCGGGCGAGTGAAGTTGCCCCGGTGGCCCTCTCTTGGACCAGTTGCGCCTCTGCCCTCTCTAGCTCCCCGCGCAGCGTATCCACTTGCCGCGTCAAGTGGGCCGTCTTCAGTGGCTGCCGTGAGGAAAGCGGGCGGCAGCAGCGCCCGCCAAGCTTCGGCGTCTGGCGTGTGCAGGTCGATGGCGTGGGCGGCGAAGCGTCGAGCGGGAAGGCGAAGCGGCCCAAAGAACATCGAGCCCAGCAGCCTCGGAGCTACCAGGCGCTCTTGGCGAATATCCGCTACGCTGTTAGCGCCACAGACGTCTGCTGGCGGGCGCTTGGCGGTCGCCCTCGGGCGATTGAAGCTAAAGGAGGTGGTCACCATTGTAAGCCCGCTCGGGCGGATACTAGTGGCAGTTGGACTCGGCGCCATTGGAATTGGCGCCGGTGGAATTGACGCCGATGAAGGCGGCGCCGCAGAAGTTGGAGTCGGCGTCGATGCAGCCAGCTCCGAGGTAGGGGCGGCAGGCATTGCCACCCCGGAAGAAGATGTCGCCGCTTCAGACGCGCTCGGCGGGGTCGCGAATGTAGCGGCGGCAGGAGTTAGGCTCCCATTGCAGACCTTCTTGGGGTCCACACCAGAGCGTCAAAACAATAGGCCGTTTACTGCGCTCCGTCGGCGGCTGGGTGGTCCACGATTATCAAGGGCCGCGGGCGGCACCACAGCAGGACGATGGAGTCCATCGCCGGGAAGGATTGTATGATCTGGAGGCGCTCCGCGAACTCCAGATCACAAAGTGGCCAAGCGTCGGCCGAAAATTCCAAGCCGCTCGGCACCGGTGGGATCAACACGCATAACCACCGAGAAAGGGCAGCACCGCTCAGGTTTCCCTCACCTGGCGCCAGAAAAAGACAGGAACATTAGATAACAAAGACCACAGAGAAAAGTATGCATTCAAGAATAAGGGTAAGAAGACTTCTTGCTGGAGTGCGTCGCGTGTCATGTAAATGCGTCCCACGTATATTGCCATGCGGTAGGGCGTGACAACGCAAAGGCGATCCCGGGCCATGAAGTCTGGACCACCGCCCCAATCAAGCGGCGCCCATGCCGATCAATCACGAGCCACCATCGCCGAGAGCTCTGCCGTCTCCTCGGCCGTGACTCCGGCTCTCCGGAACTCTCACGCCCACGCGAGTACTCCAAGAAGGTCGACCCATTGTCATCGCCGACATAAAGCGATCGCCCTTGATTCTTCGAGTTGGAGCGGGCTGGAAGGAATGTGGCGGGAGGCCGACCCATCATGAGCCGGAAGTGGCGACTTCGGCGACTCCCCATTGTCGGAGGTGATGCGGTAGGTGAATAAATAGCGAAAGAGGGGGAGATTGGGCATTACCCCCACGAACATCTTGCAGAGGTAAGCGAAGGTGGAGAGGAAGACGATGGAGTTGGGGGAGAGATGAAGATGGTGAATCTCGTAAAAGTGAAGGACGGTGAGGAAGAACTTAGAGAATGGTGGCACCAAGCCCGCCATAAGCCCCCAGGTGAAGACAATAATCTCCCCTAGCTCGCAGTTGGTCACGGCGGTCCCCTGGCTAGGATGAAGGGAGCCCCTGGATGCCATTCCAGTGGCGAAGTCCATCTGGCGTTGGCCGGCGGTGGAAGCAAGAAGGGACTGCGCCATTGGAGCGAAAATGGAGTCTTTCAAGCAAAGAAGACGAAAGGGCAAAGAGCAAAGTGTGAACGAAACAGAAGGCATGAACTATTGCGTGGGGGTGTGTACATATATAGACCCCCCACGAAGATGGTTATATCGGGTCAAAACACGCGTCGTTTGGTCCCAAGAAACATCGTGAAGTGGAAAAAAAAGCGGTTGCGTGCGCAAAGGTGGTGGGCCCATCCAGGAGTGCACTAGCATTAAATAAGGTCTGAAAAGCAACTAACGCGTGATCCGGGACGGCCCCGGGGGCTACTGTCGGTGTACTTTGCACCGGGGTACCCTCTTCATCAAATGGCGTGTAGGCCCAAGAGGTGGCTTTGCGATCGGTGAAAAAGCCCACGCTGCCCTGGCGAGTAACCTGGCGGTCACGCCTTTCGTACGGCGGCGGCCTATATGGCACCTTGGCGGGCGTGGGCGACCACGCCACCTGCCGGGCGAAAAGCCCATGGCCCCTAGCGGCGACTGGCGATCACGCATACCTTTCATGGGTGAACGACCTCGTGGCACCTGGCGGTGACGGCGACCATGCCCCTGCCCAAGGTGGAAGCGCACATAGCCCCTAGCGAGCAGCCTGGCGGTCACGCCTTGCTCGCCGGGCGAGCGGCCTACGTGGCGTCGGTAGTCGTTGGAGCAGCCGGAGAGAAAAGAGAGGCAGCGGTCACACTGGTCATATCTATGCTGGTGATCTCCTCATCATCCTCCCCTTCTTGAATTAGAGTCGTCCTCGACTCCTTCTCATGATCCTGCAAAAGGTTAGTAGCAACAGGAGGCAAAGAAACAGTTGTCTGCAAAGCAATATCATGTGAGGAAACAGTCTTATCTAAAAGAAATACTTTCTTTAACATTGGTTCAGATTGTTGTACATCACTAACAAGTTTGTCATCCTCATGTTCTTTACCATTAGTTCTTTTTGCATTAATTTTGGCTAGTTCAGCAGGAGTCATTGGATTCAAAATTATTTTCTTTCCATTAAACAGGAAAGTATATTGATTGGTTCTACCATAGTGAATAGCATCAACATCATATAACCAAGGTCTACCTAATAAAAGTGAACATGATTCCATATGTATGACATCACAATAAACATGATGATGGTATGAACCAATAGAGACAGGAACTCGCACAGTTTGTGTTACCTGAACCTTACCACTTGAGTTGAACCATTCCATTGAGTAAGGTCGCCGAAGTGGAGTCGTGGTCAAGCCAAGCATCTCGACCATGTGTAGACTTGCGAGGTTGCTACAGTTTCCTCCATCAATGATGACGTGTACCCCGCGTTCTTGCACAACAAACTTAGTTTGGAATAAGTTGTTGCATTGAGTTTCATTGGCATGCTGCAGTGGTGCACTAAGTAGGTGATGAGACATAAGGCTCATATAGTTGTCCGTCATTGCAACACTTAGGGGCACACCATCGTGGTCATTCTTGTCGTCCTTCTTCTTAGATTGTGTAGGCTTGACTTCTTTCTTCAGTGGTTCTTTCTCATTCTTGGTTGAAGGGATAGTCCCATGCTCGACCTTTTCACTTTTTAATTCTCCATTTCGCCATTTCTCCATGAACTCACTATGCTTTTTTCTTTCAATTTCTTCTCTTTTCTCAAACTCATGATTAAATTTCTGCATATATTTCTTTGTTCCTGGCGGAATGCTTGGATCATCCTCGAAGTATAGGTCATTGTTCTTTCGTGGACCTGCCATTATTAGTGGTAGACAAGAAAAATACACACAAAAATGTATATTCCTATCTACTAATATGTGTTGGAAATAGATAAGTCTCTCACACTCAAGCTCTCACCAAGCACTTACAAGTTCTTACCTTGCAACTGGTTAAGGTGCAACCGATGACTGGTGGTAACCTGCACTCAGAAGGTGACAAAGCGATTGCAAGGTACTATCCCTGTAGGTTAGTAGTAGGTGGAGCTTGGACAGGTATTTTTTGTAGCAAAGGAAAAACTAGAATCACACTAGTCAAAATAAGTTGAAAGAACGTTCAACGGCGATACTGTGCTGGTCCTAGGCTAGACCGTACTAGAGAAGCGAGCCTAGACACCAATTAAGTCACAGAAATAGCTACCAGAACGACCTCAACACACAAGAAAATTGAAAATTATAAATTTTAAGGATCTAATATAGTCCAAATATGTCATAATTATTAAAAGTTCAGATCATGCATTCATTAAGGGGGAGCACATTCATCTACAAACCTTTGTTTATATTCTGTCAAGCTAACTCTATTTTGCAGAATGTTTGAGATATTATTAACTGAAAAGGTATGTTGTCATCAATCACCAAAAAGGGGAGATTGATAGCATCTAGCCCCCCTCATTTTTCATTATCATGTTTTATTATAGTTTTGGTGTTGATGACTGAGTTAATAATGCTTAAGCTTTGAAGAGCATGTGCTGAAATCAATGATGAAGCAAGTTGGACTAACAAGATTAAGGTGTTCTGTTACTAGTTTATGGCTTAGGAGTTGATTCAAGTCAAATAGCTAGGATTATTCTGATTTGGTACGTACTATAAAGGGGGACTTTGCACAAGTTGGTAGATTGGATCATAAGGCAAAGTCAAAATTAGATTGCTTGGAGTTAAAACTCTTAGTCATTGCTCCTTGAATCAAAATCCTTCTTCATACAAAAGTCCAAATATGCGACGGACTAAAATTCAGCTATCCATTTCTTAAGTCTATCACAGACATAGCCAAAATCCTTTCGTAGACAAAGGTTCTTTTAGTCCAGCATCGAAAACTTCTTTGTCAAAATTCTGATCAAGCTCTATCTATTCACATTGGACCAAACTTCTTATTCTCACATATTTTAGTCCGTAGTGAAAGTTCCTTGAAAAAGACTTGCAGTCGAGTTATTTTCATCTTCGACGGACCAAATATTTTGGTCTGGCATACATATAAATTCATATTCCTTCGACAGACCAAAGTTTCTCAGACTTCCATCTGTGGCAGACCAAAGTTTTTAATCCGGCACACGTTCAAAAATTTCAGTCTTTTTGCCGGACCAAACCTTGAAATATAATCATTAAGTCCGTAGTTAAAAGTATATTCTATATCCAAGATTTTTCCACTTAGAACGGACTAAATATTACGAACTCAAAGTTTAGTCCGTTGCTAAAGCAAATCTCTCGGTTAAACATATTTTACGTCAAAAAGTTCCATGGCTACTGATCTCAGAAATTCCCATGTATAACGGACCAAATATTTCGGTCCGGCATACATGTAACTCTCTCATTCCTTTGCCAGACCAAATTCTCTGAAACTCCCATGTATGACGGACCAAATTATTTGGTCCGTCGTAAATATCTTCAATTGGTTCGTGATACACATGATCAGTATCTCTAAGTCTTGTTGCTTAGTTCGTTGTAAACGTATTTTAGCTGTTTTTCTCTAACACGTTGTAACGGTCACAGTGGTAGGTGTAACGGCTTTATTCATCCCAAATGCCTATATAAGCATTTCCTGAGCCATCTACCTTGATACTTTATGATCTCCTTAATATTTTAGCAAACTTAGAGCTTTCATTCCTTCAAGGAGAGTGTGCTGAACCTCTGAAACAAAAACATTCTTACTGTACAAGTGTTTTTAGCTCCAAGCTTAAGTCTAGTGGTGTGATTTGCGAGTGAACCAAGAGACAGAACTTGTGCAAAGTTTATTACTCTTGGATCTGAGTGATCCTAGACAGCTTGGAGGAAGTGAAAAGTGTGACCTGTCCAAAGATGCTTGTGGAAGGCCACTTTGCTTGTGAAAAGGTTTGGAGCTCACCTTACTGGAGCAGTGAAAGAGCTACCTGAGTGGAGACCAAAGCTACTGCGACTAGGTTTGGAAAAGCATTACTTCGAGAGAAGTGCTTCAACGTGGAGTAGGAGAAGGGTTCTGAACCACGGGATAAATACTTGTCTCATTTGTGTTTTCTTTCATCTTGTGTTACTTTCGCTGTTATCATCATTTTGAGTTTTACTTCTGCTTACATTCTGTGCTAAGTTATTCACTTAAGTTAAATAGTCATTTGTAACTAAGAAGTTAAAATTTGAAAAGTTTCCTATTCACCCCCCTCTAGGCCAACTCGTTCCTTCAAGTGGTATCAGAGCGAGTTTACCTTTATTAGCTTAACTAGCTTTGGTAAATGGCCGTGGAAAATGGATCCGCAACTGTTAGTATTGGTAGAGTACTTATTTTTGATGGTACTAATTATGCTTATTGGAAAATTAGAATGAGATGATATTTAGAAGCTATTAGGTATGATGTGTGGAGGGTTACAGAGAAGTCTTTGCCTCCTCGTATCATGCCTGAAGGGCAAACTGCATTTGGTGAACTCACTCTTGGTGAGATCCAAAATATGCAGTATGATACTCAAGCTAGAAATGCCATATTTTCTTGTCTTAGTTTAGAAGTTTTTGATAGAGTAAGTAATCTTACTTCTGCATATGATATATGGACTACATTGCAAGAAATTCATGAAGGAACTTCTGATGTAAAAGAAGAAAAATATTATGTTGTCCGAGAAAAATTTGATCAATTCAAAATGCTTCCTCAAGAAAATGCTAATGACATATTCTCTAGGCTTAATCCTATTGTCAATGAACTAAAAGGCCTAGGAACTAAAATTTCTGATGTTGAGGTATGCAGGAAGATGATTAGAGTGCTTCCTTGAGCTTATCATAGTCTAATCACCTATCTATCAAATAGTGGTGATCTCAAGAGGCTCACTCCAACTGAGCTACTTGAAAAAATATCGGCACATGAGCTAACCTTGGCTGAAGAGGATGCTCCAAAGAATAAATCCATTGCTCTCAAAGCCAAGGAGATAGTACAAAACTCATCCGATGAAGATGATGATGAGTCAAGTGATGCTGAGGATGACGATGTAAAGAAACTGGCTCTACTTATGAGAAGAGCAAACAGAATCATGAGAAGAGTTAACTTTAAAGACAAAGGAAGGTCAAACTCTTACTATTCAAAGAAAAATCCATTTGCTAATTTTATCTGTTTTGAATGCAATGAAAAGGGGCACATAGCTGCATGGTGCCGTAATAAAAGTAAGAAGAAAAGCAAGTCCAAGGGAAAAGATGATGAGGATGAGGAGAAGACTCATGACAAGTCTAAGAAGAAGTCTTTCAAGAAAGGCTATTCCAAGAAATTCTCAAAGAAAGGAAAAGGAGAAGCTCACATAGGAGAATGGATCACTGATGAAGAAAGTCCTAGTGAAGAATCCTCCTCGGATGACGAAGATTCAAGGAAAAAAGGGCTAGCTGGACTTACCCTAGATGAGTCAACTCCACCACTACCTTCATTACCTTTGTGTCTAATGGCAAGAACTGATGAAGAAAAGGTTGGTGACTTTCCTTCTTATGATGAGCTAGTGGAGATAATTGAAGAGCTAAATAATGCTTTGCATGCCAAAACAAGTTCAACAAAAGCTCTTAAGAAAACTGTTGCTAGCCTAATCAATGATCAAAAGCTATTACAAGATAAGCATGATGAACTTACTGTAAAATATGAAAAACTTGCGCAATTGCATACTGATTTGACTGATGGTCATGCTTCTCTTATTCAGTTTCATGAAGATTTGCAAAGTAAACTTTATGAGCTTGAGGTTGATAATGAATTAACTGCTAGCAAATCAAACACTGTCCCTTTATGTGATGAATCTATTTCTTGTGATTTGCTTAATGATACAAATGTTGCTTCCAGCTCATCTAGTACCTGTAATGAAAACGGCAAATATGCTTCTTGTGTAAAGGATCTTAAGAATGAAAATGACGAACTAAGAACCAAGGTAGCCAGATTTCATAAAGGTCTAGAAAAATGCTTTCTGGGCAGTGCTATTCTTGACAAAATTTTGGTTGAACATAGACCCAACTTGGATAAAAAGGGCTTAGGGTATAAGCTTAACGGTTTGCCCAAGAAAAATGGATCAAACAAGTTCGAACAGATTTTTGTCAAGAAGGGCACACAATGTGTCGTGCCCCGAATCTTCACGGATTCGGACACTCTGTGTATTCCGTACTAGTCCAGGATCACGCTAGTACACACAGGATAAACAGGTTGAAGTACCACAATCATACACAGCGGAAATAAATAAATAAGTACTTCAAGCATAATATAGTCGAGTTACATGACCTTATGGTCGCCTTACAATAATTCGCCACGCAGGGCGATAAATATCATCAGTATCAAGTTCATTCAGCGGAAGCAAAATACGATAGCGGAACCACTCCTAGCCACAGGCTACTGAGTGCGGCTCAACCCTTAATCCTCCTGGCCTTCGACGAACTCTTCATTCCAAGCTTGCACGGCTTCTTCTTCTTCTGAGGTTTTTGTCGATGCAAGAGTGAGTATACAACATACTCAACAAGTCATGCACAATCTGCGACTATTACTATATGCAAGGCTTATTCAAGGAAAGGCTTAATTGGTTATTTTGCATGAAGCGGCATTTCTTTTAATAGGTAATCCTATTAGATTAAAAGCGATAAAATCAATATTATTGATAATTAATTTCTCAATTCTTTTTCCAAGAGTTTAGCACACAGCCCTAATTTCATTCACACTGACTTTTTGGCACACACCACCCATTCCACATTTTCATTTTGAAAATCTAACCCTTATTTGTAATCACCGAGTAATGTCCAATACATGGACACGGCTATTGAATAGATTCACACACACACTCTGCAGAGGTGTACACTTTACCCACGAGGATCTGATCGTTCACCACACAAAGCGATTGATTGCAACAAAGTCTTTCGAGACTAACATTTAACCGTTGAACCTCTCCGTTACCTCCTTCTAACACTTCCCTCACTCGAGCGAAGTTTAGGCAGGCAAATACTGTTGAATGGGTACCAAGCCGCAAAGACAGTGCGCTTCCCTGATTAGCTTGCACTGTGTGCACTTGTCACCCAGAGGTTTCAAAGGAAAGAGGTCAGAAACCTACTTAACTAGGTCCGTCCCATTCCGGACAAGTGGTTGTAAACGGAACTCAGTTCAAAGGCTCGCAAGTTTAAGTCCTTAATTGTCCCGGGCAAGACATCCATTTTATACTACTCGGCACACAGCCTTCTTAATCATTCAAACATCCCATTGCCACATAGGCCCACCTGGCACGAAGCCTTCTTGCCACTTGCCCCGGTTCAAATCATTTTCCCACCCCACTTTATACTTAAGCAACACATGCCATTTTCCACATCATTTCATGAATAGCACCACATAGGTCACTATCCCAGTTCCAATTCATGACATCATCGCATTTTCCAAAATCGTTCCATAATGTTTAGTCAATATTCATTTGATATTTGAAAGTCATTCCACGCATACAAGCGGGCTAAGCGACTAATCACGGTCTAGCCTCCGTGTTGGCATCATATTAGCATCCAACATATTTAAGCATCTTAGGGTGGACAAGGTTTGGGGCATATAAACATTATAATCAAGGTGGCATAACAAGTTTGGCTTTTAACTACCATTTCCCAATTTAATCAATAGTGGTTGTACTTAACATAGCATGCAATATGGAAATCAAAATATACTTTTAAAACTAGGCGCGAAATGATCAAAGCATGACTTGCCTTCGAAGAGGAGTTGGTTCTGGTCGAGGTTCTGCGACGGGTCTTCAAACTCTCCCTCGACGAATTTCGGCAACTCGGAGTCTACTCGGTGCAAGCAAACACACAATAAATATATAATACAGATAGCAAACAATTCACTAAAATTAAATAAAAATCACCAATAAATAGTTCTCATTTTTACAAATTTTTGGTCACTGGAATCACTCAAATCCGAGTTAAAATGCAAAAGTTATAGCGTTTTCAATTTTGCTGAAATTCATAAAAGAATAAACCGAATTATTTCTCTATTTTCCACCGATTTTTCCGGCTATTTTCTATCGGCTCGACACGTGTCGGCACCAGAGCGAACCACGTCGCCCTCGACCCATCGACAAGTGGGCCCTCGAATGACGTCGGTGGCGTCGGCAATCCCGGGGTCACACGCCGACAAGCGGGCCCATGAACAGCGCCCGGCCCCACATGTCGGTGACTGACACGTGTCAAGGAAGCATCAAGCCACGTCAACCGTCTATTCTCGACCGTAGGATTCGGATCAGACGGCGCTGAAACTACCCGAGCGGTTTACTATTACTACGCCTTACGTGGCGTTACCTTGGGCGTCGGATGAAGATCAGACGGCTATGGTGAGTCGCGAAGCTCCGAAGAAGAGGCGGCGGCGTTGGTCGCCGGACTTGGGGAAGACGACGCGGGCGACGGCGATTCCGAGCGTCTTCGGCCGGAAAAAGTAACCACACGGGTGCGCCTTGGCTTGGTGAACTCGGAGGTGGTCTTGACGGCGGCGGGGAACGGCGGAACACGGCGGGGCACGGCGAAAACAGAGGTGGAGGAGAGTACTAACTACGGCGAGCTAGTACGCGTGCTATGGTGGATGGCTGAGCGAGAGAGATGAGGGGAAATGACCGGAGGGAAGTGCTGAGCTCGGGGGTGTACTTCACTCGGCCGGACATGCCTCGAGGCGCGCGCAAATCCCTGACACGATCTTCGGTACCCAACGGCGGGCGGCGGTGCAACAGTCGCGCACAGTCCCGATGGCGCGACCAACGTCAGCCGTCCGATCAAGATCGGACGGTGCAGAGCGGGCGTGCGTTAGGGTTTTCTCCTCACATGAACACGTTGGGCGGCCCAACACTATAGCTAAGGATTTTCAGACTTTTTCGAATAAAAATAAATACCGAAATTCAAAGTAATTATTTGGGGCACTAAAAATACCCGAAAAATTCTAGAAAAATTCTAGAAAATATTTCAGAGCATTTTGAGCCTAAATAAAATATTAGTTTTAATTTTTGATAATTACATTTTCTGGTATTTAATTACTCAAGAAAAATGATATAAATAAATTCAATTAAATCCAATAAATCCCGAAAAATTAGATAAATTCAATTAAATGCAATTAAAGGTTGATTAATTCATAAAAATTCAAATAACTCCAAAATTTAAAATCTGGCCAAAATTCGGGACGTTACAAACCTACCCCCCTTAACAGAATCTCGTCCCCGAGATTCGAGGCTTAACTATAGAATAGGTTTGGGAATTCCTTTTGAGATCTTCCTCTCGTTCCCGGTGGCTTCACTTTACGTGTGGTTGCTCCTTGAACTCTGCAGAAACGGGTTGTCTTGTTTCTTGTTTTCCGATCCATTGTGTCCAGAATTTTTATCGGTTGCTCTTTGTAAGTCAAGTCTTCCCGTAGTTCAACTTCTTCTAGTGACGTCTGTTCCTCAGGCACTCGGAGACACTTCTTGAGTTGCGATACATGAAAAACATTGTGCACTCCTGCTAGTGACTGTGGTAACTCGAGTTGGTATGCGACTTCGCCCTTACGGCTTATGATCTTAAATGGCCCTACATATCTTGGTGCAAGTTTACCCTTTTTGTGAAACCTCTGGACTCCCTTAAGCGGCGTAACTCTGAGATACACATAATCTTCCGGTTCAAAACTCAAATCTCTACGGCGGTTGTCGGCGTAGCTCTTCTGTCTTGACTATGCAATCTTTAATCTTTCTCTGATCAGTGCTATTTGCTCTTCGGCTTCTTGAAGTATGTCTGGTCCGAAGACACGACGCTCACCAGTCTCATTCCAATTTAACGGCGTCCTACAAGGTCGACCATACAATGCTTCAAAAGGTGACATCTGAAGACTTGCCTGATAGCTGTTGTTGTAACTAAACTCTGCATATGGCAAACATCTATCCCAAGTTGATGTGTATGCTAACGCACAAGCTCTCAACATATCTTCTAATATCTGGTTGACTCTTTCAGTCTGTCCATCCGTTTGCGGATGATAAGCTGTACTGAAGTTCAAGCGGGTGCCCATTGCTGTATGCAATTTATCCCAAAATCTTGTGGTAAATTGGGTACCTCTGTCCGATACTATCTTCTTCGGCACTCCATGCAAGCAAACGATCCTTGCCATGTATAGCTCGGCTAACTTATCTCCTGAATAGGTTGTCTTCACTGGTATGAAATGTGCGACCTTTGTCAAGCGATCCACTATGACCCATATGGAATGATAACCTCCCTGCGTCCTTGGCAATCCGGTAATGAAATCCATTCCGATCTCTTCCCATTTCCATTCTGGTATTTTCAATGGCTGCAGCAGTCCTGCGGGTCTCTGATGCATAGCTTTGACTCGCTGGCATACATCACACAGTGCTACGTGTTCAGCAACCTCTCTCTTCATATTCGGCCACCAGAACCTTTCTTTCAAATCTTGATACATTTTTGCGCTCCCTGGGTGAATTGAGTACTTGGAGTCATGAGCTTCCTCCAATATTAACTGCTTTAATTCCTTTTTGTTAGGTACACAAATACGTTCCTTCATCCACAATGTACCTTGTTCGTCCAGCTTAAAATCTTTTGCATGTCCTTCCTCCATCTTGGCCTTGATTCTCTCGATCTTCTCATCATTCTTCTGACCTTCTCTAATCTGATCTTCCAAGATAGGCTTTACTTCTAATGCAGCTACGAATCCTTCGGGAACAACTTCCAGTTTTAACCTCTGAAGGTCCTTACATAGTCCTTCCTGGCTTTCGTCCATTTTCGAATTTAGACCGTGGCTTTTCCGGCTCAGGGCATCAGCCACTACATTGGCCTTGCCGGGGTGATAATGGATTCCCATGTTGTAATCCTTGATCAGTTCTAGCCATCTCCTTTGTCTCATGTTTAGGTCAGATTGGGTGAAAATGTATCTAAGGCTTTTATGATCTGTATACACCTCACACCTATTACCAATAAGATAGTGACGCCATATCTTCAGTGCGTGCACTACGGCTGCTAATTCTAGATCGTGTGTCGGGTAATTCCCTTCATGTGGCCTTAACTGCCTTGATGCATAGGCGACTACCTTTCCATTTTGCATCAACACACATCCAAGTCCTTGGCGTGATGCATCGCAGTAAATATCGAAACTCTGATGCACATCTGGTTGCACTAACACTGGTGCTGATGTCAGTCTTTTCTTCAGTTCTTGGAAACTCTTCTCACAATCCGATGTCCAAACAAACTTCTTTTCTTTCTTTAGCAATTGCGTAATTGGCTTTGCAATTGTCGAAAATCCTTCTATAAATCGGCGGTAATAACCAGCCATTCCAAGGAAACTCCGAACTTGCGATACTGTCCTGGGCGACTCCCAATGTAGCACTGTCTCAACCTTGCTTGGGTCCACTGCAATCCCTTCGGCAGTCATGACATGCCCTAAGAAATCTACCTTACTCTTCCAGAAATCGCACTTACTGAATTTAGCATATAGCTGCTGTTCCCTTAACTTCTCCAGTACTAATCTCAAATGTTGGGCGTGCTCTTCATCCGTCCTTGAATAAACCAAAATATCATCTATGAACACAACCACAAATTTATCTAAGTATTCCATGAATACTTTATTCATTAAGTTCATAAAGTATGCTGGCGCATTTGTCAATCCAAATGACATAACGGTGAACTCATAATGTCCATATCTTGAGGAAAATGCGGTCTTGGGTATGTCTTCTGTCTTGATTCTCAACTGGTGATATCCTGACCTAAGGTCGATCTTGGAGAATACTCCTGCTCCTCTTAGTTGATCGAAAAGATCATCTATTCGGGGTAACGGGTATTTATTCTTTATTGTCACTTCGTTAAGTGCGCGATAGTCTATACACATCCGAAAACTCCCATCCTTTTTCTTAACAAATAGAACCGGTGCTCCCCAAGGTGACGAGCTTGGTCTGATAAATCCTTTTTCCAACAACTCCTCAATTTGCTTTTTCATCTCCACCAACTCTTCGGTGGACATCCGATATGGTCTCTTTGCTATTGGTGCTGTTCCAGGCACTAAGTCAATTACGAACTCTATGTCTCTGTCTGGTGGCATTCCCGGTAATTCCTCGGGAAAAACATCTGGGTATTCACTGACCACTGGTACATCTCTTATACTGACAGTCTCCAAATTGTTTACCAACAATTGCCCTCCTCGAACTGCCACTGCTTGAAATTCCACTTTCCTACCTTCAGGGCTCTCAATAGACACAACTCTCCGTCCACAGTCTAATACAGCCTTATGTTTAGTCAACCAATCCATTCCCAGGATAACATCCAGGGTTTGGGTGTCTAGTATAATAAGGTTCGCTAGGAACTCTACTCCTTTTATTAATAACTTAACTCCAGAACATCCGACCTTAGAACGGAGTTCTGATCCGGGAGATTGAACTAGGAGTGTACTTCTAAGGTTAACCATATCCAGATCATTTGTCACGGCAAAATCTCGAAAACGAATCGAATCGAAGCTCTGAATCAAACAATCATCAGGCGGCATCGAAGTTGACTAAGAACTTACCAAGCACGGCGTCCGTAGCGTTCGGACTTCATCTGCGGAGATATGATTGATCCTCCTCGCGTGAATACTGCGGCGTAGCTCCACTTGAGCGGTCCTCGGCTTCCTCCTTGGGTAGGGTCTTGGTGGGGTGCTCCCTAGGTTGAAGCGCCTTTGGGGTCACAACTCCTTTCTTGGGGCACATATTGGCGAAATGCGGTCTCATTGCGATTGTAGCTGCGTCTTCACGACATCCGCCGATTTCCACTATTCGATTATTAATTACGATGGGAGTCCGAGGGTTTGTCCGACCGTCTTGGCATTGGTGGCGGCGTCGACCTTTGTTCCTGGCTGGAATCGGTGAATTCTTTGGGGTATCATTTTTGTTTTCTGATGACCCTGACGTCCTCCTTGCAGAGCCATGCGGCGTTTGTGATTGTCGTCCAGTTCTTTGCGCTTGTCTTCCAGTATGAGCGCCTTGTTCACCAGTTCTTGAAAATCAGGGAAAGTGTGGGTAATTAGTCCCACCGCGATCTGTGTTAAGTCCTTCAGAAGCGGATCGCCTTGCCTTGTCTGTCGCTCGTCATCGGTGCATAGCGTGCTAAGCGAGTGAATTTATTGAGATAGTCGACCGCTGGCCTCCTTGCTTGAGCTCGAAATTCCTCCTTTTTCAGCTCCATAATACCCTCCGGCACATGGTATTGACGAAAAGCTAGGGTGAATTCCTCCCAAGTAATCTCCTGCGGGTTCTCCTGCGACGCGCAGTAGTTTTCCCACCATTCAGCGGCCGTTCCCTCTAGCTGGTGAGAGGCATAAAGCACCCTCTCATGTCCTTCACACTGGGTTATGTGCAATTTCCTTTCGATAGTTCTCAACCAATCATCTGCCTCGAGTGGACTGGCATTGCCCGAGAATGTGGGCGGTCGGGTCCTCATAAATTTAGATAATCTTGAGTAGGGACGTGGCCTATTGTTCACAGCTTGGTTGTTAGCGACGGCCTGAGTGTTGATCTGTTGTACTGTGGCCATCATTGTTTGCATTAACTGCGTTTGTCTTTGAGAAATCGCCTAAGTTCGCATATCCTTGGCGGTCGGTGCCGCTCGGGTGGCGGTGTATGGTCCTGACTGCCTCCGTGACGTGATCCACTGCCTCCTGCTCCGTTGTTGCGAGTGTTCACCATCTGTTGATTGCTTCGGGGGTTTAGGGATAAGAGGGAAAAGAATAGGCAAGTATAGGAACTTATACGGGGAAACAGGTGTAACTTAAAAACTTAAGCAAACAATTACTAACTTGGTATGGTTGCTTAGCCAAGCCTAAAAGCTCTGCAACGCATACTGCACACTCAGCAAACAGAAAACCAAATTAACCTAAGCACACAAGTCTAATGTCTAAAAAGGGTAACACTCCTAACTTAGACAGACGCGACTCTCACACATGAGTCTCAACAGCTATTCAAGCACTGATTCTTCGAATTTCTTGAACACTTCATTGGCACTCTTTTCTTGAGCTCGACGATTTCTGATCTTTAGATTCAGCAACGGCATCCAGTGCTTTCTCCTAAAGTGTGAAACATCGTTATCTATTCAAGACAACTGAGGTAAGATTTTCAACTTAAATCGGCGGGGAAAGATAGAAATTTCAGCAAAAGGGGAAAAGAATGGAAGAATAAGATAAGTCAAGAACTTGTTATTCTTCAAGTTAAATTTTCTCTTTAGAAAATAATTTTGAAGTTCCTAAAGAACGGCCAAACTATCTAGGGTCAAGACCTACAGTCAGTATGGCTCTGATACCATCCCTGTCGTGCCCCGAATCTTCACGGATTCGGACACTCTGTGTATTCCGTACTAGTCCAGGATCACGCTAGTACACACAGGATAAACAGGTTGAAGTACCACAATCATACACAGCGGAAATAAATAAATAAGTACTTCAAGCATAATATAGTCGAGTTACATGACCTTATGGTCGCCTTACAATAATTAACACGCAGGCGATAAATATCATCGATATCAAGTTCATTCAATGAAGCAAAATACGATAGCGGAACCACTCCTAGCCACAAAGCTCTTGAGTGCGGCTCAACCCTTAATCCTCCCGCCTTCGATTTAACTCTTCATTCCAAGCTTGCACGCTTCTTCTTCTTCCGAGGTTTTTGTCGATGCAAGAGTGAGTATACAACATACTCAACAAGTCATGCACAATGCAGACTATTACTATATGCAAGGCTTATTCCAAGGAAAGGCTTAATTGGTTATTTTGCATGAAGCAGCATTTCTTTTAATAGGTAATCCTATTAGATTAAAAGTAGTAAAATCAATATTATTGATAATTAATTTCTCAATTCTTTTTCCAAGAGTTTGGCACACAGCCCTAATTTCATTCACACAGCTTTTTGGCACACATCCACCCATTCCACATTTTCATTTTGAAAATCTAACCCTTATTTGTAATCACCGAGCAATGTCCAATACATGAACACGGCTATTGAATAGATTCACACACACACTCTGCAGAGGTGTACACTTTACCCACAGATCTGATCGTTCACCACACAAAGATTGATTGCAACAAAGTCTTTCAGAGACTAACATTTAACCGTTGAACCTCTCCGTTACCTCCCTTCTAACACTTCCCTCACTCAGAGCCGAAGTTTAGACAGGGCAAGTACCGTTGAATGGGTACCAAGCCGCAGCACAGGTACGCTTCCCCTACAGTTGCACTGGTGTGCACTGTCACCCAGAGGTTTCAAAGGAAAGAGGTCAGAAACCTACTTAACTAGGTCCGTCCCATTCCGGACAAGTGGTTGTACACGGAACTCAGTTCAAAGGCTCGCAAGGTTAAGTCCTTAACTGTCCCGGGCAAGACATCCATTTTATACAACTCGGCACACAGCCTTCTTAATCATTCAAACAGCCCATTGCCACACAGGCCCACCTGGCACGAAGCCTTCTTGCCACTTGCCCCGGTTCAAATCATTTTCCCACCCCACTTTATACTTAAGCAACACATGCCATTTTCCACATCATTTCATGAATAGCACCACACGGTCACTATCCCGTTCAATTCATGACATCATCGCATTTTCCAAAATCGTTCCATAATGTTTAGTCAATATTCATTTGATATTTGAAAGTCATTCCACGCATACAAGCGGGCTAAGCATGACTAATCACGGTCTAGCCTCCGTGTTGGCATCATATTAGCATCCAACATATTTAAGCATCTTAGGGTGGACAAGGTTTCGGGCATATAAACATTATAATCAAGGTGGCATAACAAGTTTGGCTTTTAACTACCATTTCCCAATTTAATCAATAGTGGTTGTACTTAACATAGCATGCAATATGGAAATCAAAATATACTTTTAAAACTAGGCGAAATGATCAAAGCATGACTTGCCTTCGAAGAGGAGTTGGTTCTGGTCGAGGTTCTGCGACGGGTCTTCAAACTCTCCCTCGACGAATTCCGGCAACTCGGAGTCTACTCGGTGCAAGCAAACACACAATAAATATATAATACAGATAGCAAACAATTCACTAAAATTAAATAAAAATCACCAATAAATAGTTCTCATTTTTACAAATTTTTGGGCACTGGAATCACTCAAATCCGAGTTAAAATGCGAAAGTTATAGCGTTTTCAATTTTGCTGAAATTCATAAAAGAATAAACCGAATTATTTCTCTATTTTCCACCGATTTTTCCGGCTATTTTCTATCGGCTCGACACGTGTCGGCACCAGAGCGAACCACGTCGCCCTCGGCCACTGACAAGTGGGCCCTCGGGTGACGTCGGGCTGACGTCAGCAATCCCGGGGTCACACGCCGACAAGCGGGCCCATGAACAGCGCCCGGCCCCACATGTCGGTGACTGACACGTGTCAAGGAAGCATCAAGCCACGTCAACCGTCTATTCTCGACCGTAGGATTCGGATCAGACGGCGCTGAAACTACCCGAGCGGTTTACTATTACTACGCCTTACGTGGCGTTACCTTGGGCATCGGATGAAGATCAGACGGCTGTGGTGAGTCGCGAAGCTCCGAAGAAGAGGCGGCGGCGTTGGTCGCCGGACTTGGGGAAGACGACGCGGGCGACGGCGATTCCGAGCGTCTTCGGCCGAAAAAAGTAACCACACGGGTGCGCCTTGGCTTGGTGAACTCGGAGGTGGTCTTGACGGCGACGGGGAACGGCGGAACACGGCGGGGCACGGCGAAAACAGAGGTGGAGGTGAGTACTAACTACGGCGAGCTAGTACGCGTGCTATGGTGGATGGTGGCGAGAGATGAGGGAAATGACCGGGGAAGTGCTGAGCTTCGGGGTGTACTTCACTCGGCGGACATGCCTCGGTAGCGCAAATCCTCGACACGATCTTCTGACTAACGGCGAAGCGGCGGTGCAACAATCAAGACAATTCCGATAAACGCGACCAACGTCGGCCGTCCGATCAAGATCGGACGGTGCAGAGCGAAGCGTCGTTAGGGTTTTCTCCATGCGAGCACGGTGTTGGGCGGCCAAACACGTAGCTAAGGATTTTCAGACTTTTTCTAATAAAAATAAATACCTAAATTCAAAGTAATTATTTGGGGCACTAAAATACTAAAAATTCTAAAAAATTCTAGAAAATATTTCAGAGCATTTTGAGCCTAAATAAAATATTAGTTTTAATTTTTGATAATTACATTTTCTGGTATTTAATTACTCAAGAGAAAATGATATAAATAAATTCCAATTAAATCCAATAAATCCCAGAAAAATTAGATAAATTCAATTAAATGCAATTAAATGCAATTAAAGGTTGATTAATTCATAAAAATTCAAATAACTCCAAAATTTAAAATCTGGCCAAAATTCGGGACGTTACACAATGCTACTACTGTCATAAATCAAATCATGAATCTAAAAATTACCATCTTGCAAATATTCCTCATGCTAAAGTAAAAAGAGGTTGCATGGTGGATGCTCATTATATGCTGTTCAAGGATTTTAGGGGTAAAATGAATGTAAAATTTGTTGGGCTATCTAATCTTGATAAGAAACTTAGAGCCATTTGAGTACCTAAGTCATTACTCCTAAATCCGTTTGGGCCAAAGATTGTTGAAACTAACATTAAAGGACTCAAAAGTATTTGGGTACCTAAAGCCAAGAAATGTAATTGCAGGTGAACTGCAAGAGTGGAGGCCGGTATTGGGTAATAGATAGTGGATGTACCCAACACATGACCGGGACCTCAAGAATGTTCACCTCAATTGAAGGAGAAAGTGATCCAAGCCACAAAATCACTTTTGGAGATAATAGCAAAAGAAAGGTAAAAAGTTTTGGTAAGATTGCAATATCAAATGATCATTCCATTGACAATGTTCTTCTTGTTGATTCCTTAAATTTCAACTTATTGTCTGTTGCTCAACTGTGTGATCTTGGATTCCGTTGTAACTTTTCATCTGATGGGGTAACATTGTTTGATAAAAGTGAAAAGCTTATTTTCAAAGGTTTCAAATTTCAAAATCTCTATTTAGTTGATTTCAAACCTAACTCCTCCTGTATCTCAACATGTCTGTTAGCTAAAGTTTCTCTTGGATGGCTTTGGTATAGGCGTTTTGGGCATGTAGGTATGTCTAATCTCAAAAAGCTTTTAAAAAATGAGCTAGTGGTGGGACTGAATGATGTTAAATTTGAAAAAAACAAGCTATGCAGTGCCTGTCAAGCAGGCAAGCAAGTAGCTAATTCTCATCCAACCAAGAGTATCATGTCCACCACTAGACCACTTGAGCTTCTGCATATGGATGTATTTGGCCCCACTTTATATGCTAGCATTGGTGGTAACTCATATTGTTTGGTTATAGTTGATGATTATTCCAAATTCTCTTGGATTTTCTTTTTACCAAACAAAAGTGAAGTTGGAAAAATCTTCAAAGCCTTTGCAAAAAGAGCCCAAAATGAATTTGATTGTCCCATCAAGAAAATCAGAAGTGACAATGGATCTGAGTTTGTTAATACAAATATCATTAAATATTGTGACAAATTAGGAATTAAGCATGAACTCTCAGCTACCTATACTCCTCAACAAAATGGTGTAGTTGAGAGAAAGAATAGAATTTTAATTGAAATGGGTAGGTCTATGCTAGATGAGTATAATACTTCTGATGCCTTCTGGGTGAAGCCATTAATACTGCTTGTCATACTATTAATCGCCTTTATCTTCTTAGATTTCTAAAGAAAATACCTTATGAATTATTGGTAGGTAGAAGACCTAACATTTCATACTTTCATGTTTTTGGTTGCAAAGTATATATCTACAAAAAGAGAACACATTTGGGTAAATTTCAAACTAGATGTGACATAGGCATCACGCTAGGTTACTCTTCTAAGTCCAAAGCATATAGAGTATTCAACAATACAACTGGCTTAGTAGAAGAAACTTATGATGTCAAATTTGATGAATCTAATGGCTCACAAGGTGAGCATGAGAATTTAGATGATGTAGGTGAAGATGGCTTGGTGCAAGCAATGAGAAAAATGGAAGTTGGTGACATTAAACCCAAGGAAGACAAAGATGAATTGCCAACAACATCTATGGAACCACATGATGGAACTCAGGAAGAAGAAGAAGAAAAAGACAAAGACAGACCAACCCTCATCAATAGCCATCACACAATTGCAAAAGATCATCCCACCAACCAAATCATTGGTGAAATTAGTAAGGGAGTTCGAACATGCTCTAAATATGCTACATTTTGTGAACATTATTCGTTTGTTTTCTATGTTGAGCCTAAATCAGTGGAAGAAGCCCTAGAAGATGCTAACTGAATAATTGCTATGGAGGAAGAGCTCAACAATTTTGAAAGAAACAAAGTCTGGAGCTTAGTAGAACGCCCAAAGAATAATAATGTTATTAGTACAAAATGGGTGTTCCGAAACAAACAAATTGAAAATGGAGTGGTAATAAGGAATAAAGCTAGATTTGTAGCTCAAGACTTTACTCAAGTGGAAGGACTTGACTATGGGGAAACATATGCTCCTGTAGCACGCCTTGAAGCTATACAGTTTCTTCTAGCTTTTGCTTCTCACTTTAATATCACTCTTTTTCAAATGGATGTGAAAAGTGTATTTCTTAATGGTGTCATTGATGAAACTGTTTATGTTGAACAATCACCTAGTTTTGAAGATTCAAACTTGCCTAATCATGTTTATAAATTATTTAAAGCTCTCTATGGCCTAAAATAAGCTCATAGAGTATGGTATGAGTGCCTTAGAGACTTTCTGAGAAATAAGAATTTCAAAATTGGAAAGGTTGATCCAACACTGTTTCTGAAAGAAATCAATGGAACATTAATGATATGTCAAATATATGTGGATGATATCATTTTTGGATGTACTAATGACTTTCTTTGCAAGGAGTTTGGTGACACGATGATGTCTATAATTGGGGAGCTGCATTCTTTTTTAGGTTTCAAGTTAAGCAATTGAAGGAGGGAACATTTATCTCACAAGAGAAGTACACCAAGGACCTCCTCAAGCGCTTCAAAATGGAAGAATGCAAGCCAATTAAGACTCCCATGGCAAAAAATACACATCTTGATCAAGATGTGGGAGGTAAGTCTGTTGACCAAAAGCTATATAGGTCTATGATTGGGTCATTACTTTACTTGACAGCATCTAGGCCTGATATCATGTTTAGTGTTTGTATGTGTGCTAGATTCCAAGCTGCACCTAAAGAAATTCACCTAAGTGCTGTGAAAAGAATATTTAGATATCTTAAGTTTACTCCAAGTATTGGTTTATGGTACCCTAAGGGTGCTCCATTTGAGCTTCTCGGCTATTCAAATTCTGATTATGCCGGCTGCAAAATTGATCGTAAAAGCACCTCAGGGAGTTGTCATTTGCTTGGAAGATCTTTAGTTTGTTGGTGCTCTAAAAAGCAAAATTCAGTAGCACTTTCCACTGCCGAAGCTAAATATGTGGCTGCTGGCAGCTGTTGTGCTCAAATTCTATTCATCAAGCAAACATTTCTGGATTTTGGAATAAAATTTGATAATGTGCCTCTATTGTGTGATAATGAAAGTGCAGTGAAAATAGCAAATAATCCGGTCCAACATTCCAGAACTAAGCATATTGAAATTCGACATCACTTTATTCGTGATCATGTTGCTAAAGGAGATATTATGCTTAGTTATGTAAGAACTGAGGACCAATTGGCTGATATTTTCACTAAACCATTAGATGAGGCCAGATTTTCAAAATTGAGAAATGAACTAAATATTATTGACTTCTCAAATATTGTTAGATGATATCACATTAAGGGGGAGCAAGTTTGCCTACTATGCATTTCTTGATACCCACTATGTTTATAAATAAATTCAAAAATGCTTAATTAAAATCAAAATGATATTTTGGTAAGTCCCTTCAATTAGAATTGAGAAAATGCTGCTATAAGTCTTCCCTTACTATGCTTCTTTCTCATCCTATCCAAAATATAATAATTAAGTCAAAATCCTGACTCATTCAAATCCAGTGCAAAATTTATCTTAAAAATTTCCTATTCAGCACTTGAGTCTTTCAGCTAAGCTTATGTTGAAAATACTAATGCTCATTTGAAAATTGGACTCAAACATTTCCTGAGAGCTCAAGTCCTCCAAGTTAAGTGTTTTGCTGCTGTTTTGGTTGCTTATCTTAAGATTTGTCAAAGATCCACTTCATTTATTTCTCTTGATTAACTTTAATGGATATTTGAAAATTTAAAGGAACTTAGCTATACCTCATAATTTTAATCTTTAGAAACATACTCATACTGCAGACTAAAGTCAATTGAAGTGAACTGACAAGTACCCATTTGCGACAGACCAATCTAAAAGCAAAAATCAATGCACAACGGACTAAAAAAATTTGATCCGGCGTTAAAGGAAGTTTTGGTCTCGATATTGTCCAGAGTAAAACTCTTTAACCACGGACCAAAATTAGTCTAGTCTGTATCTGAATAGATTTGGTCCGGCGCAATAGGTAATCTCTCTGTTCTATCTCTCAAAATAAGTCTGGCATAGATGAAAATGTTTCTAAGACTATTTCTTATCTAAGTTCAAATGGATTTGATCTATTTTATAAATTTTTTTCTCTTATCAAATTTCAAAATTTGTTCAAAATCTTGCCTATTGCTTTAGGACTTATCTTTTGCTAACCTATCCTTGATTTCGGGACCCTATGTATTTGCTCAAAACCGTTTTACCTAAAGGGTCCCACCACCTTTTTACTAGGATGCCTGTTCTCTTCAACCACCTTGTTTTAATGGCATCAGTTACCAAGATTCCCTTGTCTTCTTTACTCTCATTCAATGCAGTTACCTCTTCCATCAGAAATTCCACTTTGGCACATCTTTGCTTGCGTAAACATCTCAAAGCCAGAAAAATCGTCTTAGCACCGAAGCAAATCCCTAATCGGATCTTGGCAATGGTGTTCATCTAGCCCTTTTGCACAAGAAACTCTTCCAAGCTCAATGAGTTTACCCTAAACCCCTTTTTTCCTTCTTGTCAAAACCCTAGACCTAGAAATTAGACTCTAGTGTTTGTTTTTGCTTAGGTGCAGTCGGTCTTTAAAAAGGGTTACGCATTTGAGTCTGTCTGAACAAGAATTGAACTTTAGTTGGTGGTCAAGATGAGGTCAAAGAACCCAGACAAAAGAGGATTAATAGAGAAAATTGTTGACAAAGTAAAAGGGAAGAAACAGAAAGTGTCTAGTTCATCTCCTGGAATATCTTACCTAGACAACCTCATGGACCAGTGCTTATTCAAGATGTTCACAGTACTGGTAGAATGAATAGAAAGCTAGTCACATCACACCCAAGGAAGGGAAAAGGCAAACAAGTAGTGGAATCTGATTCATCCACTGAAGATAGTGATTATGAACCTGATAGTGAATCATCTTCAGAAAATACTAAGCTACTTGCTGAAGTTGATATTTTGAGTAGTGAAGAACTAGCTGCCCTAAGAGGCAAGAAACTGAGAGTTGTGAGATTAGTAAATGAGAAAGTTTGGTTTCCTGACTCAAGACCAGCTTTGGGTGGAAATTTTGTTTCCCTGCTCCATAGGAATATCTATAATGTTTATCTAAATAGAAGAGATGGAAAAGGGAAATTGATCTCAGCCTTGTCAAACCATCAGTATGTGGATTGGGAACAAGTAAACTCCATAATTGGCTCAACAAGACTGTTTGACTGTATAAACTCAACCCCAGGATTATTTTATTTAATGTCAAACAAAACAATCCCTTGGAGTATCAAAAGAACCTTAGAGTTCTATGCATCCCTATGGGTCAACAAGCAGAGAAAGCATATTATGTTCTCTATGAATGGAAAAATAAGAAAAATCAGATCTCCTCAGTTTGAATCTACAATTGGAGCTTCAAGTCCATTAATGAATAGGACAATAATATATGAAAAGATGTATCTTTGTCAGAGATGGAGGTTAGTTGGTGATATGCCTGATTTACAAGTGTCTGCACACATATACAAGGATATCATTAGTGCAGATTTTCATCTCAACAGAGTTTCCTACTTATCAGAAGAAGCAAAGGTACTGCTGCTGATTTTGAGGCACACCATTTTTCCTAAGTCTGGATACAATGAAGGTGTGACCCCAACCCTAACTTGGCTGCTACATCTCATACTGTCAAGGCAACCCATAGACTTGGTTGATTACATCTTTGGGGAGATGGAAGAGGCAATCTACAGAAAGTTGAGCAGTCCTTTACCTTTTGCTCAACAGATTACTCAAGTACTTTTGGCATAAGGCATAATTTCTCAAGATGACCTAAATAGGGATTCAAGTAAAGAAATACAATATGCACAAATCCACTAGACAAAATCTAAGAGTGACTGGTTTCCTTCAAGGATTACAATCAAACCAACCCAATGAAAGGGAAGAACCAGATCAACCTGATCAAGAAGAAGAAGCCAATCAACCAAGCATGGAAGTGTGTCGGGACCCGAATATGCAAATCCGGACCCTCTGTGTATACTGCACTAGTCCAGGATCACGCTAGTGCACACAGGCTCAACATTAGTGAATATCACAATCATACACAACTTATATAAGATAAAAGACATAATATATTAAATATTACCAGTGGTATGACCTTATGGTCAACTTACTTAACAATGCCTCACAAGGCTGAACAATCAATTGAACTGCAGCGGAATGAAGACGTAGGTAACCCCTCAGTATACCACAGGCAACTGACAAGGCTCGCACCCTAAACATTCGTCTCTCCATGATACTCCTTCTTGAAAGATCGATGATGTTTGTAGGCAAGGGTGAGTACACCAACACGTACTCAACAAGTTGTGCATGAATGCAATCCTATCATAGCTATATGCGTGCTTATTCCAAAAGAAAGGCTAACAATGGTTATTTGCAACTAAGCGACATTTATAAACAAGTACAAGATATAGATTGAATTGACAATAAAACAAATAGCGGTAATAGATAGATTCAAGATTTCTCAAGTAAACCAAGTTTCGGTCCTAAGTCAAGATTCAATTTTCCATGGCAACCTGCCATCCATCCTAGTTTTATTTTGCAAAAGTCTAACCCTTGATTGTAATCCTTAGTTGACCAAGGCAAGACTAACCAAAAGTTTATCACATCAACATGTCATAAAACCAAATCGATCCCTAATTGCCACTCTTGGCCCACCAAACCAAATCGATCGCCAATTGCGATCTTGGCCCACAAACCAAATCGACCACCAATTGCGATCTTGGCCCACCAGAAAACAATCTTGCCACTTGCCTTAGTCTAAATCATTTTTCCCACCCCAGTTGATTACCAAACATCGCGTGCTCTTCACAAATCAACATCGTTGCGTGACTCCGCTGTCACAACAACTCAATCTCTTTGTGCGACCACACATGGCCCACAAATTATTGTCATAGTTCCATATTCCATTAGTCAAGATTAATAAACAATATTCCATGAGCATGTGATGACGTGGCATGACTAAGCATCTCTACTTCGGTCTAACCACCCATATTGATTTTCTATTAACCAACTATAATTAACCAACCTAGGGTGATAAGTGGATCATGGCATACAACTAGCAAGGTAGGATATAATTCAAAGGGTATGATAGCTAGTCCCAAATTTATGTTGAAATCATTTATACACATAAAATAACATGTGATAAGGTAAATCAAAATAGCATGCAATCTAATTCATGGGTGCAACATGATCAAAGCACAACTTGCCTTGCTTAAACTTCTGGTATTGTTCCGAAGATTGCTTTTGAATAATTGATTCCTTCTTCGAAACCTCGCTCAACTCAACGTTTACGCGAATCGAGAAGAAATAGCAAATAAACACCAAAAACAAATAGCAAATGAACTCAAAAATCCAGATAAAAACCCCCATTAGATAGATCTTAATTTTATAAATTTCTAGAAATTTGAATCACCTTAATCGGGGTTCATATGTAAAAGTTATAATATTTACAAGTTTTAAAATAAACTAAACTCTGGAATTAGAGATTCTAAATCTTTCCGAATTATTTTTATAAAGAAAAATCCGAATTTTCCTGCCCCAGCTTGCACGGACAAAACGTGGCGAAATCTAGGCTGATGAACTCAATCAAACGGTTACGGGTAAATCGCTCGTGGCCTAATATTAAGCTATCGATCTAAATCCAGCGGTTGATATTTAATATGAGGCGCTTCTGATTCAAACGTTACAACTTAATCCCAATCGCTCGATGAAGATCCGGCGGTTGACGAAGCTTCCAATCGGCGATGAAGCGACGCGGCTTGAATTTATCGGAGACGAAGACAACGACCTCGGCGATAACTTCGGCGTATGAGCTCGAAATCTCTGGCGACGCCCGTTGTTCTTCGCGAAATTCCACGAACGATGGCGCGACTCCTCGATCGCTCTTGATTTTCCTGCCGCTCGCTTCCTCTGGCGACTTCTTTCCTGGTCGCACGATTCCTACCGACGCCACACGCTCCTTGGCGAAACCTCCGATCGCCGACACGACTCGCTCATGGTTTTCTTTTCTTTTCTCCGGCTGCTCGATCGCCTGCGCTTGGTTCCTAGCGGCGCTCGAACGGGTTTAAATAAGCGGCCGTAGTTCTCCGCTTTGAAAGTCTTGAGCTCCTTGCCAAATTCAGCCACCGCGAGCGCCTGTGCGCATGTTGTCCTTCTCCGCGCGTGGACTCCATGTCCCTGGCGGCCGGCTTGGCGCTGGCGTTTGGATCAGCCACGTGTGGCTTCTCCGCATGGAAGGACTCCGATTCCTGCCAAATTCGACGCCAACGCCAGAGTTTGTATCAGCTACGTGTTGCTTCTCCCGCGCGCTAACAGCCGTGTATGCCGAGTCCTTGATTGCTTTGGCGCCTACCGAGAATTTGAGTCGACTCGTCTTGAAACGTGAATCCTTCGGTGGTTCAACTTGCCGCACATTTGTGATCCTCGACCCTCGAGAGTTCTCTGACACGGCTTAGTGGCCAAGTTGTACACGATCATGAAAGAACGATTAAGGCTCGCCACGCGGTACTATGCAATAATTTTCCGCCGGTTTTATAATTAAAGTTAATTAGATAAAATATTTGGATTTGTTTAAGGCAACGAAAATACAAGTAAAATTTTCAGAAAAATTCCAAAAATACTCTTGGGATATTCTGGACTCAGATAAAATATTTTTAGAGAAACTTTATTTTAAACTTATCTGATTATAATTAGTTTTCAACAGGAGACAATATATTTTTAAGATAATCCGAACAAATCTCAGAAAATTCCAATAAAGCCGAAAATTCACAAAAATCATAAATCGCAATAAAACAATATTTATTAATTGAAAAGTCAAAATTTGGGATGTTACAAACCTCCCCCCCCTTAACGGAATCTCGACCTCGAGATTCAAGGCTGACTAGAGAATAGGTTTGGGGATTCTGCCTTCAGATCTTCCTCACGTTCCCAAGTTGCTTCATTCTTTGAATGGTTACTCCATTGAACTCTGTAAAAGCGACTAGACTTATCTCTGGTCCTACGCTCCATTACATCCAAAATCTTAATAGGTTGCTCTTTATAAGTCAGATCTTCCTGCAACTCGATAGCTTTTAACGGCGTTTGTTCTGTTGGCACTCCGAGACATTTCTTAAGCTGAGACACATGGAACACGTCATGCACTCCTGCTAATGACTGAGGCAACTTCAACTGATACGCAACCTCTCCTCTACGGCTCAAGATCTTAAATGGTCCTACATACCTAGGTGCGAGTTTTCCCTTAATGTTGAACCTTTTTACACCTTTCAAGGGTGTAACCTTAAGATACACGAAATCATTAGGCTCGGAAACTCAATTCTCGACGACGATTATCAGCATAGCTCTTCTGCCTCGACTGTGCTGTTCTCAGTCTTTCTCTGATCATGGCGACTTGTTCTTTAGCCTCTCTGAGCATCTCAGGTCTAAATACCGAACGCTCTCCCGTTTCGCTCCAATTCAACGGGTATGATTGGCACGACCCTATAAGGCTTTAAATGATGACATCTGCAACTAGCCTAGTATTTTTGGTTATAACTGAGCTCTGCATATGACAAGCGTTTATCCCGAAACATGGCGTAAGCTAACGCACAAGCTCTCAATATATCTTCCGGATTCTGTTTTAATTTTTTTACGTTACGACTATTGATGCGCGGTTGATAATTGTACTGAAATTCAAGCAAGTTCCCTTTTACTTCACGTAACTCGTTCTAAAACCTCAAGATAAATTGGATACCTTTATCGAACACAGCCTTCTTGAGCACCTTATGTAGTCACTCAATCCTTGACACATTTACCAAATGATCTTTTGATTACGTAGTTTTTAGTGGTATGGAATGAGTAATTTTGGGTAATTTAATCAATAATGATTCCTCTGAATTCATACCTTTTAGAGTCCATTTACACTAGGGATCATTTTAATGATTTGCCTCTATAATGATTTGCAACGAAACTTTAGATCTCTAATGCATTGCCTTTACTATTATTATTTTTTATTCACATCACATTGAGTATCATAACCAATAGTTTCGCCCTTCACCTTAGGTCACAAAAACCCTTCCTTAAGATATTGATTCTCTTTGGCACTTCCTGGGTATATCGAATACTTAGAATTATGAGTTTTCTCAAAACTCTTCCTAGTAACTTTTTGTTATGCTTTTCCATTTCCCACTAATTCCTTGGTAGACGTTGACATGGTCTTTTCTCTATTGGGTTGTATATTTAGGTTATTTGGGATGTTACAAAGTGGTACTTGAATATGGATCTTCAGAAGAAAATGAGGCAAGTGCTGAAAATAAGTATGATAACAACAGACTTTGGTGGAAGTTTTACGGCTCAAAGCGATGGCGACTCTGATCATCACTCTTATGATGACTTTGTAGCACCAATGAGCTCCAATCACGATCAAATGCCTTCGCTAACAAATATCACGAAGTCATCATAGTTATCACAACAGTAGCATGAATAAATCTGGAAAAAGCAAAGAGCCAAGTGCTCACAATGCAAGTAAGATCAAATCTGGAAATGGCAGAGAGCCTAGTGCTCAAAATGGAAATAAAAGTAAGGCATCAAGTCATCGTGAGTCTACTTACTCTCTAAGGCCCTTCACTCAACTTCCAGCCTCTACTCCAGAACCAACATAAGTATATGGAGGTGAATCCTGGAATGAGGATGATGCTGCAACTCAAGTCCTTTCAAGTTCAGTTGCTAAGTCTTTTGATGAAGAGCAACAAATTCACCATCTCCAAGAGTTAGCAACAACAGCAAGATTTATGGACGATCAAGGATTAAGGCCAGGAGCAAATGATTTTGAGGCAGGAGAGTCTGGGATGCCACAAGGATTTGAGTCTAATTATCCACCATCTGCTGTACATCCTGTGCATAATCAGAGAGATACTTTCCATGGATGGCAGAATCTATTTGACTTTCAGCAACCTTCTTCACATCCTCATATGTATATTGAGCAAGCACAGGAAGGTACATTTCAGGCTCCAGAAAATACCTTTGATTCTCAACCTTCATGGTTTACCTCTTTTGAGCAACAATATTATGCCGATCAAAGAGGATTCTAAGCCACATATTTTGAAGATCAAAGAATGGCTGCTCAAAGGCCTGAAGAACAGATGAGGGCTCTTCAGCTATACAATGAACAAGTTCAAGAGCAGATGAGAAAACATTATGAAGAGCAAGCAAAGTTCAGAAATGAAGCTTTCACCAGATTCAATCACCTTAGGAGCAATCAATGGGATTTAAGAAACTGGGTTACACAGCTTGGTAATAATCAGGATCTGTTAAAGGACAGATTGTATGACATGAATCAGAAAATGGATAAACATTATCAGAGTCTGTTTAATTAAGCTGATAAAGCCAATAAGACAAGCCAAGGTGCTCATAATTGGCTTACTGATAATCTAAACCATCGCATGCAATTTTCTGAAGATGCCTTTCTAGACCATGGAGAACTTGGAAGGCACCACATTGATGGTATGAGTCAGATTCTTGCAGAAGTGGATACTATTAATGAATCCCTGAACAAGATGCAAAATGACTTTCATAATCTAGCCATTCAACACGAGATCCCAATTATCCGAGTGGCATGATCAAGCTATGGCCCAAGTGCCAAGTCCACAAGCTCAGGAGAAATCAGAAGAAGACGATGTTCAGATTGTCTCCCCTCCTAGGAAGAGTTCAGTTCTTGGTCAGCGCAAATAGGACCCTTTTTGGCAATTGATGCCAAAGGGGGAGAATTTTCCTAGGTTCTGTAGGCTGGGCAAGTCTGTTAAGACTATTATTGTAATTCTTAAGATAGTATCCAATGTTCTGGCACTGTTGGTATTGGTTTTATCTGGTTTGTCTGTGCTCTGATACTTATGCTCTTCTTATGTTCTGATGCTATCTATTTATTAGTATGATCTGACCTATGTCCTTGATTTGCTCTGTGTTTATGACTCTGAACTGTGAACTTCTTAATGTTAAGACCATAATATGAAATTATGATGATTTAAGTTGATTTAACTATTATAAGCTAAATCTGAAGCTCTGGTTTAGTGAAATTAATAGCTCTGACATATTGCTAGTCCTGACAAATGTTCCAACTCCTATTGATCTGACATCTGCTATTTATAAGAAAATTGAAAATTATAAATTTGAAGGATCTAATATAGTCCAAATATGTCATAATTATTAAAAGTTCAGATCATGCATTCATTAAGGGGGAGCACATTCATCTACAAACCTTTGTTTATATTCTGCTAAGCTAACTCTGTTTTGCAGAATGTTTGAGATATTATTAACTAAAAAGGTATGTTGTCATCAATCACCAAAAAGAGGGAGATTGATAGCATCTAGGCCCCCTCATTTTTCATTATCATGTTTTATTATAGTTTTGGTGTTGATAACTGAGTTAATAATGCTTAAGATTTGAAGAGCATGTGCTGAAATCAATGATGAAGCAAGTTGGACTAACAAGATTAAGGTGTTCTGTTACTAGTTTATGGCTTGGGAGTTGATTCAAGTCAAATAGTTAGGATTATTCTGATTTGGTGCATACTATAAAGGGGGACTTTGCACAAGTTGGTAGATTGGATCATAAGGCAAAGTCAAAATTAGATTGCTTGGAGTTAAAATTCTTAGTCATTGCTCCTTGAATCAAAATCCTCCTTCATACAAAAGTCCAAATATGCGACGGATTAAAATTTAGCTATCTATTTCTTAAGTCTGTCACAGACATAGCCAAAATCCTTTCTGTAACAACCCAAAATTTGAGTTTTGGTATGTTTAAAATTCAAAAGTGAACCATTTGCATTTTCTTGAATCAATTACAGCTTAATTTGAATTTTCTAAATAATGAAAAGATTTAATTAGATTAATCTATGCATCAAATTGGGTTCCTTATGCCTCAAGGAATTTTTCTGTATTTTTGGAGATTTTTCTGAATTTATTTGGTATTTATTTGAATTTATTCGGAGTTATTTTAAATTCTGGAATTTATTAAATTGGAAAAGCGTTTTTAATTTCCAAAATCCCTTCGGGCCGAATTTGCCGCCCGTTCTGTTCGTCCGCCCGCTCCTCGGCCCACTTCCTGTGACCCGAGCTTCGCTCGTGCCGTGCCGTCCGTCCGATCCGCGCTTGGATGGCGTGAATCTTTATCACGTCGCCGCCAAAACCCTAAACCAAATGCCCCTCAGAGACCTTGCGCCGCCCGCCGCTTCCCTCGGTTTCCGAGTTTTCCTCGTCTCCCGAGGCTATTTAAGCCGAAGCCACGCCTTGCCGAGGTTCGCCTCTCACGCGCGCTTGCCGCCGCCCTACTTCTCGCCGTCCAAGACCCTGCCGTCGAGGAGATCGAGCTCGCCAAAGTATCACCGCCTCCCGAGACCTTCCGCCGCCGTTTCCTCCCTCCCCGGTGGGTCTCCGCCGTGATCGGTGGCACCATCGAGTCCGCCGCGTCGAACTCTCCCAGATCCGCACTTCCTTCCGCCCGATCAGCCGCCCATTCGCCACGCCGTGGGTCGTCTTCCTCGGCTCCGGTAAGTGTGCGCCGCCCCTCGCCGTCGAGTTCCTTCGCGATCTCTCCGCCGTCCGATCATCCGCCGACGATCCAGATCGTGCCACGCCTTCTCACCCGCGCCCTCGTTCCTCAGCCATCCGATCGACAACGGACGTGCCGGATCTCACCGCGTGGCCAAGTCCCGCACCCGTGCTGCGTCAGCGCACCGTGGCCGCCACGTCAGCCACCACCTTGGCCCTAATAGCCACGTGGCTGCCACATGGGCGCCACGTCAGCCTGGTCTGCCGTGTCATCTTCTCATCGCCTTGGTAGATCCGGTCCACGGTGAGCCGTGTCACTGACGTGTGGGCCCCACGCGTCAGAGGAAAATCTTTTTCCTTTTTCTAATTTTTTGAAAAAAACCGAAAATTCCAGCCAATCCCGTGCTGACACGTGTCACCCCATGGGATTTTCTCTGAATTAAATTTCCGAAGGCCCGTTCTCCCTCGTCCGAACTCCGATTAGAGTGATTCAAATTTCTAAATTTTTGTAAAATCAAGCTCTACATTCCAGAGCTATTTATTTTCAATTTTGAGATTGTTTTCCTCTCTGTTTTGTATTTATTTGGTTTCGTTGCTTTATTTTCCGGTAGACGCGAACCTCGAAGGAGCGAACGGAGACTTCGAAGACCAAGATTCAGCATTTGAACAGCAAGGCAAGTCGTAGACCTTTGATCATATTGAACCCATGTTTGCAAAAGTACTTTGTTTTATACAATTGCATGCCATTTGTGTAACAATGCTAGTTCTGAGAGTAGCTATTTACTGTTTGAGTATGCCTTTGATTATTGGTATCTTAGGGTATCCATTGTTAACCATAGGTTGGGACATTATTAGTTGGACAATCATAGTACCAGCATTGGGTTATCGTAGCTATGCTTAGCCATGCTTAGTTGTCCGATGGGATTCATATCACCTGTGAGCTAATGTTAATCTTGACTTAATGAGATATTGAATTGTGGTACATTGACCCTTTGTTGTAAAACTTGTTGTACCAAGGCGGGGATGCCATTGGTTTTGGGTTGAACAAAATGTTTTCCCTCGGGCAATTGATCGTGCAGTAAAGGGGGTGCTGTTTGGCACATTGGGATGTGGCTGTCTTGCCTGAGACAATTTAAGGACTTAATCTTGTGCGCCATTGAACTGGGCCTAACCGTGCAACCACAAGTCCGGTATGGGGCGGACCTAGTGATTAATTTGCAATGTCGAGACTTGAGTATTGCCATTGTTGGAGTGGGGTCCGAGATGGACGGGTAGACTTACATGGCTCAAGAGGGGCCCCGAGGGCTAAACCTTAGAGGGCAAGATCTTGGGTTTAGACATGCATTGTAAAGGCTTTGTAGTGATCTCTCTGCCGACACACCAAAGGAAGTGTGTTCTTAGCGCTTGGCACTAAGGGATGATCATGTCTTGTGGGTAAAGCTGTACAACCTCTGCAGAGTGTAAACTATTAGAATAGCCGTGTCGCGGTCATGGACAAGCCCGGGATTTCACACGGGTATAGAGTATTTTCTGAAATGTGGGATGGTTGAGATGTGAAAGGGAGTTCACTTTGTTGTTTTGTTGTCTCAAGCTATATTGTTGAATTGTGTGGTTGATACTTATTTCGAGTGATGTAGGGTGATGCCTCGTCATTCTGTTCATGTTGTCTACCATCGATTTATCAGATTATTTGTTATTGTTTTATTCAAACCGCCTTCAATCTATTTAGTGTATTTAAATTCAAGTTATTACTTTACGCAAATGAACCATATAACTATCCTTTGTCAAGCCGTGCATGAATATATTGCATCATTTCCTACGGCTTGTTGAGTACGTTTTGTACTCACGGCTTTATGCCCTGTTGTTCGATTCTTGAGGAAGGACCGTAATGAGTATCAAGAGGAGGAGTACTATGAAGACTACGCCGACTAGGAAGGCGTTCCCCAGACGATTGCTGTGGCATGTCGAATAGCCCAAGTTATTGTATTTCTCTTTGCAATGTTTATTTGTTTCTTAAGCCAAGAGGCATTGGTGTATGAACCTTGACTATAAGGTCGTTTGCTTTATTCAATAATAATTTGCTTCTTCTTAGTTATTTCGATGTATGGAATGATATGTCATCTATGTTTCTACTGTGTGCACTAGCGTGATCCTGGACTAGTGCGGTATACACAGAGGGTTTCGGATTTGCATATCCGGGTCCCGACACTTTCTCAGACCAAAGTTCTTTTAGTCCAGCATCAAAAACTTCTTAGTCAAAATTCTGATCAAGCTCTATCTATTCACATTGGACCAAACTTCTTATTCTCACATACTTTGGTCCGTAGTGAAAGTTCCTTGAAAAAGACTTGTAGTCGAGTTATTTCCATCTTCGACGGACCAAATATTTTGGTCTGGCATACATATAAATTCATATTCCTTCGACAGACCAAAGTTTCTCAGACTTCCATCTACGGCGGACCAAAGTTTTTGCTGAACCAAACCTTGAAATCTAATCTTTAAGCCCGTAGTTAAAAGTATATTCTATATCTGAGATTTTTCCACTTAGAACGGACCAAATATTACTAACTCAAAGTTTAGTCCGTTGCTAAAGCAAATCTCTCGGTTAAACTTACTTTATGTCAAAAAGGTCCATGGCTACTGATCTCAGAAATTCCCATGTATAACAGACCAAATATTTCGGTCCAGCATACATGTAACTCTCTCATTCCTTTGCCGGACCAAATTCTCTGAAACTCCCATGTATGACGGACCAAATTATTTGGTCCGTCGTAAATATCTTCAATTGGTCCGTGATACACATGATCAGTATCGCTAAGTCTTGTTACTTAGTCCGTTATAAACGTATTTTAGCTGATTTTTTTCTCTCTGACACGTTGCAACGGTCACAATGGTAGGTGTAATAGCTATATTCATCCCAAATGCCTATATAAGCATTTTCTGAGCCATCTACCTTGATACTTTATGATCTCCTTGATATTTTAGCAAACTTAGAACTTTCATTCCTTCATGGAGAGTGTGCTGAACCTCTGAAACAAAAACATTCTTACTCTACAAGTGTTTTTAGCTCCAAGCTTAAGTCTAGTGGTGTGATTTGCGAGTGAACCAAGAGACAGAACTTGTGCAAAGTTTATTACTTTTGGATCTAAGTGATCCTAGACAGCTTGGAGGAAGTGAAAAGTGTGACCTGTCTAAAGGTGCTTGTGGAAGGCCACTTTGCTTGTGAAAAGGTTTGGAGCTCACCTCACTGGAGCAGTGAAAGAGCTACCTGAGTGGAGACCAAAGCTACTGCGACTAGCTTTGGAGAAGCAATACTTTGAGAGAAGTGCTTCAACGTGGAGTAGGAGAAGAGCTCTGAACCACGGGATAAATACTTGTCTCATTTGTGTTTTCTTTCATCTTGTGTTGTTTTCGCTGTTATCATCATTTTGAGTTTTACTTCTACTTATATTCTGTGCTAAGTTATTCATTTAAGTTAAATAGTCATTTGTAACTAAGAACTTAAAATTTGAAAAGTTGCCTATTCACCCCCCTCTAGGCCAACTCGTTCCTTCAATCGTCAATATCTCGAAGGGTACTGATGCTGCCTGATCAGTATGCAGAGTATATTAAGGTTAGTTTTCATATTCATTTCCCGTACTAATCTTTTTACCATCATCCGTAATTTCACTACTTCGTATGCTCGTCTTATGTGTTAGTCATTTTATGAGGATGAGGAGTTGATCAACAAAGATATCCCAGAATTCGTAGCAATGTTTATGCTCTTCAGCGAGGGTGTGATGCTTGGTACGCGCAGAAGACGTGAAAGAGGTCCACCCATCACTGTTGCAGCACAAAGTTCCATACGACGTTCAACCACCACGGAAGGAGGACTTGCTTCTAACTATGGCGATGATGATGATGATGACTTCATATCACCTAGATCTCTACGTTCAAACACTATCAGAACTGGTCGTTCAAACCCTACAACAGACCGTTCTAGGAACAATACAATAGGACGTCCAACCAGCACTGAAAGAGGGGTACCTCCTAACCGTACAATTGACGATAACGATTTCATGCCGCCTAGGCCACAAACCTTGAGTTCTCGGAGTCCTCCGAATCTTGACGATGATATTATATTAAGCCCTATCTGGTATCCAAGCCTACCCCGTTGAGGACCATTATATAACTATGGTACTGACCTATTTCGAGAACCATGGCCATGAAATGTATGGTTTTATGACTTAATCTTTCACCGGAGGCATGTACCTATGTTTTATCCTTGTTTTATGAATTCCCTAAGGCATGTACGTAGTTCACTTGCTATGCTATTGTAGTTGATGTACTTACTGCACTTTGTAATATCAATGCCGAGTTTTATTCAATGTTTTAGTATGATTTGTCGTCAAATTTATCACACACCGAAAGAGAATGACGAACAACGAAATTTGAAATTTTTTCAAAAAAATTCAACTGACAAATAATTTTATGAAATACTATATGAAATATCACTGACAAATATTATTTTTTCTGAATTTATTGAACGCTAGTTTGAACTCTAAATTTGTAGCAATTGTCAAAATAAAACTGACTTTTTCTGTGTTTTCGAAAGAATATCACAACCACAACTATTTTCGAAAAAATTATATGCAAAAGGCTATTACACTACACAAAAATTTTGCAGTCGACGACATCCATGCCAAAATATTTTTTACTTCTTTCCAAAGAAATCGATGCACCTAAATCTTTTCATTTTAGTGACAGAAATTAACAAATCCAGCCGTGAAAAATGACAAAAAACAACAGCAAGTTCCAGCGGACTGAAATCAGTGGAACTTAATGTATCGCCTGTTCCAGCTGTTCTAGACTGCTGGACGTTACTGCAACGCGAGTAAAAAAAATCAGAAAAAAATCGTCCCGTCACAAAAAAAATTAAAACCAGCGGATTCAGTTCGCTAGATGTGGCAAAAAAATTAAAAATAATTTCTAGCCATTCTTGTAATTTCATTCGCTAAACAGCTATTTATGGAAAAAAAAAAACAAATCAGGCCAGAACAACCAAAAAAAATTCCGCATGTGGTGTCGAAGCTTTGCCACCAGCGAATGGGCGAGAAACAATAATCACTCGCACACCGGTTGTTTCGGCCTCTCGGAAGCAGAGGCCCACTGGCCTGGGCGCAGGCGACGAGTGCGGATCTGCCGCACCGACCTGACGCCTCCCGACAGCCTGAGGCGCAGGCGATGCGCTGCTTCGCTCGATGTGCGCGTCAGTCGCCCAGGCCAACACGGCACTCGCTATCCGGCTGTTGGCTTTACCGTTCCATCTAGGGCATTAGGGTGCCGGCGAGTTAATTCATGCGATACATTCTGTTGGACGGTGGTATAACGTACTAACATGTAACCATCATGTAGACAATGGAACGTGTAGAAGTGGTAATCCATGTCTACTACATAGTCTACATGTGAAGATGGATAAAATAGTGACTGAACTGTAATAGTGCCCATATATTTTGTGTCAAATATGAAGTCAAATCCAAATGGCCTCGAATACGTATGAATCACATGAACATCGCATACAATGGTTTCTACCTAACTTGTGTATAGTTGAATCCTCATATGTAGCTATGGGCGGAGCCAACTCAAGCCGAAGCCTTGGGTTGTTCCAGAGGTTATTGGGTTGATTTGTGATTTATATGAATTTTTCAAAGAATTTACATGAGCTTTTCTTCTAAGGCCTTAAGCCATAGCCTGGGTGGTCCGAGGCGTGACTCCACCCCTGTACGTAGCATAACTATTAATCATTGTAATTCATAGAGTTAACCAAAAAACGTCATTTACCCTAAATTAAGAAAAAAAATGCAACTTATGGTAACACTGCAGCAGTATATACATATTGCTTTATCGTATCTGGATGAAATATCATTTTCTAAATCAATCATATTCGTATCTATATTTTCTATTGGCAATATAAGTTTGAATAAGGAGAAACTACTAATCGGATAAAAAATTTAGACTATATTTGTATTCTATAGAATATGATCGTTGAATAACACGTTTTTTTATTAGATATGGACCCGATTGAAAAGTACTAAGTAATTGTGGTACAATTATCAAAGCAGAATAGTTGCACAGAAGATAGATCCATCCTAATTCCTGAGCAACCAACATGAGAAGGCTTTTATGCTTTTCCTTTCGATACAAGTTACATAAAACTTAAAGCAAACAAAGAGATAAGTAATCGTCAACTACCCTTTATTTACACTTTAATATTTGTGCAACTTTTAAAAAGAAAAGGATAGAAGCATCTCAACATTTTATCTAGCGATCCTTATGTAGTCCTCATTCTTGTCACTCGGCTACATTTGGACATCACAAGTAATGGAATGTTTCCGACCGTTCCGAAGAAAAATGGAAACGAAAGCCTTTTTTCGGAAACGAAAATGGAAAATGCCGGTACGAAAATGGAAACATAAATTTTGTGCCAGAAACGAAAACGGAAGAGCCAGTTCTGATGGAAATGAAGATGGAACGAAAATTCCGTATGAATGAAACCGGAAATTCCAACGGAAACTTGGCTTGGCCCAAGGGGAGAAAGGGAAGGGTGTGGGCTAACTTGGCCTGGTCCAAGGGGAGGGGGGGAAATGGTGGGGTGGCTGAAGGGCAAAGTGGGCCAGGAAGGGAAACGGGCTTTGGTCCAAAAAGGAGAATGGAGAATTTACATTTATTTTTGATTAAAATAATTTTAGAAATACAAATGGTTTTATAGAAAATATCAAATAGAGTTTAAAAATTATGAAAAAATTCTCCAAAACACTATGGAACATTTTGAACCTAGGAAAATTATTTTGAGCATAATTTTTTTATTTTTCTTGAATAAATTAATTTTATAAATCTAAAAATAGCAAAACGATATTTATAAACTTCAGAAAATCCAGGATAAATCTCAAAAAATTATAAATGAACATTGAATAATAATATATAAATTTTAGAGTGTTACACCTTTGTAGTTGGAGGAGCAAGAGGTTGTCGACCATAATGATATGGAGTAGGACATCATGGTTCGATCTAGGGGGACAAATAGTGTCGTGCCCCGAATTTACAGATTCGGACACTCTGTGTATTCTGCATCAGTCCAGGATCACGCTAGTGCACACTGTATAAACAGGTTGAAGTACCACAATCATACACAACGGAATTTAATAATAAAGTACTTCAAACATAGATATAAGCGAGTTACACGGCCTTATGGCCACCTTACAATAATTCGCCACGCAGGGCGATAATTATCCAAGTAACACAAGTTTATCAGCGGAAGCAAAAGTAGAACAATGAACCATTCATAGCCACAGGCAACTGAGTGCGGCTCAACCCCTAATCCTCCTGGCCTTCGATGAACTCTTCCTCCCAAGCTGGCACGGCTTCTTCTTCTGAGGTTTTGTTGATGCAAGAGTGAGTATACAACATACTCAATAAGTCATGCACAATGCAGTCTTATTACTACAAGCATGGCTTATGCCAAAGGAAAGGCTTAATTGGTTATTTTGCATAAAGCGGCACTTCTTTTAAGCAGTAATCCTATTAGATTAAAAGCGAGAAACCATTATTATTAATAATTAATTTCTCAATTCTTTTCCAAGAGTTTGGCACACAGCCCCTAGTTTGATTCATCAGCTTTTGGCACACAGCCATCCATTCCACATTTTATTTTGAAAATCTAACCCTTGACTGTAATCACCGAACATTGTCCATTACCGCGGACGCGGCTATTCGAATAGATTTTTACACACACACTCTGCAGAGGTTGTACACTTTACCCACAAGATACAGTCGTTCACCACACAGGTGATTGATTGCAACAAAGCCTTTCGGAGACTAACACTTAACCAGTGAACCTCTCCAGTACTGCCTTCCTAACACTTCCCTCACACAGAGCCAAAGCTTAGAACAGGCACATACCGTTAGATGGGTACCAAGCCACAAAGACAGTACGCCCCCATCTGATTGCATTTTAGTAATGCTTGTCACCCGAGGTGTCAAAGGAAAGATATTAGAGACCTACTCAACTAGGTCCGTCCCATTCCGGACAAGTGGTTGTACGAGAAACTCAGATCAAAGGCTCGCAAGGTGAAGTCCTTAACTGTCCCGGGCAAGACATCCATTTTATATTTCACGGCACACAGCCTTCACAAACTCAATACATCCCGTTGCCACACAGGCCCACCTAGCACGAAGCCTTCTTGCCATTTGCCCCGGTCCAAATCATTTCCCACCCCAGGTTTGCATTAATGCAACACATGCCAATGCCCACTTCATTGCACGAGTAGAACCACGCAGGTCGCTACCCTCAATTCCATTTCATGACATCATCGCATTATTCGCAAAATGCGTTCCATAAGTGTTTAGTCAGTATTGATTTGCTATTTAAAAGACATTCAACGCATACAAGCAGGCTAAGCGACTAATCACGGTCTAGCCTCCCGTGTTGGCATTAATATAGCAACCAACATAATTTAGCATTCTAGGGCGACAAGGTGTTTAGGACATACAATAGTATTAACAAGGTGGCATAAGCAAGATAGGTATTTTAACTACTTTTCCCACATGAGCAATATCATTTTTAATTAACATAGCATGCATAACTTGAATCGAGATATATTTGAAAATCTAGGGGCAACATGGTCAAAGCCTGACTTGCCTTCAAATAGCAGTTGGTTCTGGTCCGAGATCTGCGACAGGTCTTCGAATTCTCCCTCGGCGACTTCCGGCAACTCGGAGTCTATTCGGAACAAACGTACACACAATAAATATACTAAAACAGACAGCAAGATCATTACCAAAAATAAAATAAAAATTACCATTAAATAGTTTACAATTTTACAAATTTTTGGGCACTGAAATCACCCAAATCCGAGTTAAAATGCAAAAGTTATAGCATTTGCAAGATTTCTGAAATTCAAATAAAGAAAAACCGAATTAAGTGATTTATTTTTCTACTGAAAATTCGGTTAAATCCTCGGCTTGACACGCGTCAGCGCCAGAGAATGCCACGTCGGCTCGACCACTGACAAGTGGGCCCCAGATGATGTCATCTTGTGTCGGCAAGACAAAGGGTCATCACATCGACATGTGGGCCCCACCGAGCGATGCTTGGACCAACCAGAAGCTGACACGCGGTGCGATCTCGGCCCTCCATCAGGGATCCGATGGCCATCTACAACCGCGCCGACCCGAGGCTACGTGGATGCACGCTTACTGTCGGATGAGGATCCTACTACCGCCGCTACGGCGATACATCGCTCTGAAGCCTCGTGGCTTAATCTTGACCGCATATTCGAGATCTAACGGCCTTCATCAAACGCTGCGGTACAGCTTACGCGAACGCACCAAAGACGGCCGGATGCAGATCCAGCGGTGCGAGGTACGGCGATTTCCTATTCCCGCGCCTACGTGGACACACCAGAGCGCACGATTACCATCCAACGGCCGAGATCTACCGGTGCAAATTCAACTTAACTCTACGGCGGAGACGTGGCGCAACCTCGCCCATTCGATGAGAATCCGACGGTCATTTTCAACTGGAGTCGATCCGGTCTAGTGCTACAGAGAAGGAGATGTGGCGTTACCTGAGCCGAGCGATGGGAATCCGATGGCTGAGGTGGCACGCGACTGTCAACGAAGAAGCAGCTGCGCTCGGTCGCCGGACTTGGAGAAGACGACGCAGCTGGCGGCGTTTCCGGTAGTCTCCAGTCGGAAGAGATGGCTCAATGGACGCGGCGTGTCACAACCAACTTGGCGACGGTCTCAAGGCGGTGGGAACGCGGTGGGCGGCGGACAATGAAGAAGAACCGAGAGGGAGGGTGTGGCTACTTCGGCGAGCAACTGAGGAGGCTAGGGAGCACGGCAGAGCACGCGTGAACGGGCAAAAGGAGCGGAGGGGAGTGCTGCACGCAATGGGGTATATCACTCGCTCCGACAAGCCTTGGAACTCGCGCAAAATCCCTGACACGATCCTCGGCACCCTACCGGCGACGGCGGTGTACAGTTCGCGCCCTCCCGAGACTGTTCGGTCACATCCGCCGTTCGATCGCGATCCAACGGCGCGGATTGAATAACGGTTCGGCGGATCAGTGCCACGCGTCGACATCCCATCGGTCGCTTAACGGGATCCAATGTCTTACGCGATAAAGGCAACGCGGCTCACTCATTTATCGTCGATCGGGATCGAGCGATCCACGACCGCGGCGCTAGGGTTCACCGATCGAGAACACGATCACGAACTGGCCAAAGATCAGAAAGACGATTTTCAAGTTTTAACAATAAAAATAATTCCAATAATTTAAAGTAATTAATTAGGGCACTAAAAATACTGAAAAATTCTAGAAAAATTCGAGAAAATATTTTAGGGCATTTTGAGCCTAAATAAAATATTTTTATTTATTTTTGATGATTACCTTTTCTGATGATCAATTTTTCAAGAAAAGAATAATCCAAATAAATTTTGATTAAATCCAAATAAATCCCAAAAATTCAAATAAATTCAATTAAATGCAATTAAAGGTTGATTAATTCACAAAAATTTTAAATAACTCCAAAAATTAAATTGGGGCAAATTTCGGGACGTTACAAATAGCTAGCCTTTAACTGACAAACTTGAGAAAAAAATTCCTGATGATACCGATGAACATAACATTGTTCTTGTGTCCGCCTTGGAGGTGGAATGTGTTACATTGTTCTTGTGGTCTTTTATATTGTGATCATGTACTATGTTCTTGTGGAATTTTTCATTTTCGTTTCTGTATTCACTCCGTTCCATATCTATTTCTTTTGCTATCCATTTTTGTATCCATTTCTAGGGTTTTTTATTTTATTTCTGTTATAAAATATATGGAAATGGAAATGAAACAACCATTTTCTAGCTGATTTTGTTCTGTTTACTGACAGCCAAAAACTTGAAGTAGGATTTATCGGCAACAACACACCAGGTTTTGCAGTTCAAGGCGTAACAACCAATTTGATCCTACAATCGATAAGGAAAACATAAAATACACTCAAAGTCGATCTCACAGAACAATCAGCTTAGATCTAATCAGCTAAAAACCGATCAAATCAAGGGTAACGGTATGCCTAATTAGCCGATTAGGGATAATCAGAAGGTAAAGGGAGATCTTTTCTAAAAAGGTGATGCGCAACAAGATCAGAGAAATCAAACCTAATTGGCATAACAGAAGATGATCAACAATCGGCGATACGCAACTTTATTGATCAAATCGAGTTACAAAAGAAAAATCGAAATTACAGAAGCTACTTCTAGTCGATAGAAAAATAAAGCTAGTATGTGTTGATTGGATTGTGTTATTTTTTCCTGTCCACGACCATCTTTTATACCCGTCGACTGATCGTATCCTCTTCCAACACGCTGCAAAAACATGATCTGTATCGGCCTTAATCCGGACGGCTTTTCCTAAGATATTGATCACAACAAAAAAATCTTGAATATCTTTCTGTGTTGAATATTAGCTATGATACGTCAACCCTTAACCCGACAATTTTGATCATCCCTGCCAAATCTTGGTGCAAACATATGCCCCCATTTTTGGAAGATAACTTGTTATCTTCCAAAAATCGTAACCATCGGCTTATGTGATGTCAGCTTGAAAAAACATCTTCACCAGTGACCGTTGAATTAATGGTTCCATAAAACTCATGATCCTCGTATCGTGCGTTTTAACTGCCCGTGTCGCTTCGAAATCCTTCCGCCGTTTCACCTTTTTACCACATATTAATATGCGGCCCCCACTCTTGTCATTTTCACATGCTTGAGCTCTCCAAACATCTGACATCAGCTTCCTCACCTTGGCTGACAAGTCCTTCGATGCCCCAGTCTCTACTAGTCCTCGATCGGCTCCTACTAAGATCGGCTGAATGGATCCCAACCAGGTACTCATTCTGATCCTTGATAGTAACAACCAGTATTATCTAGGCCCAGTAGGAAACTTAGATTCTGACATAGTCATAAACAAAGAAGTTCCTCGTCTCCCCTTATCGGCTGTCGGATATAACATAGAGGGGTGGAGCAAGAGTTTTAGGGCTTGGCCGACAGCGTTCAAGGGGTAGAAGAGCTGGTACAATCGGGTAGCGGCCTAGAAGAGAGAGATATGGGAGAAAATGGCAATAATCAAGTGCCTCCCTCTTTCTTTAGCTGATCCAGAGGCCAATAAGCCCTTTATGGCCACGGCTTGTTATTTTTGGTCGGATACTTTTAATGCTTTTATGGGCAGTGTATCAGATGATGTACATAATAAGGAGTCTGCTATTTATGGGCTTCGCTAGTTTCACTGTCGACAATGTGGGAGGACCACTTTGGTTCATTCAAATCTCATTGTATTATCTATTCAGTCGATCGTTTGACTTGAACCCAGCCGACGACATAGCATTCTCGTGGGAGGACACTCCAAAGGGTGAAGTACCTCAATTCAGAGTCAGTCAATCATATAGTGAAAGGTTTATCATGTGTTACGGGAATGAGACAAAGGTTATGCCTGTCAGCTCAAAAAAATACTTATCATTCTTCTTACTACTGGATAGTGGTGACTTCAAACAGCAAGATTTCTTCACTTACAGCAGTGTAGCCGATTTTCCATGGCCATCTTTTCTGCAGCTAGAAGCTGATAGTTCCTCAATGCCTCAAGGAATAGATTTTTATAAGATTTTTATATCTCTGAGTATAGTGCTTGTCAACTTTAACATATGGAACCTGACCTTTCAACCATCCTACGAGTTTTACCATCCTTCCGTTTGCACCAGGCAGCTAGGTTTCAGCTAGGGATGAAAACGGGTCGGATATCTCCCGCCCGATCCGGAACCGGATTTTACTATCTAGTCGGATCCAGGACCGGATCCGGATACTTGAATCCAGATTCGGGATCGGATCCAGAGCATCCAATATCCAGTAAATCCGGGAAGGGATCTGGATATTCGAATTTTTTTTCTATTCGGATATCTGGATTTTTCCTATTCGGATATCGGATCGGATATTCGGATATCAGGAAGGCCCAGTCCCATTTTCACTAAATTTTTTCCTTGTCAGCCCATTTATATTAACAATTAGTTGGTTCTATTGATTCTTAAGTAGCATATTCTTTCTACGACGTTTGTTGAGTTTGATTGATATAAAATTTGTTACTGTAGTCATGTACTCATATGGTTTTAATTCAATATATATTACTTTATATATGCGTGCATTATCTGTATATCTTTATCCATTTCTGACCCGAATCCGTCACATATCCGTCCCATATCTGTATCCCGAATAACCCGAATATGTATCCGTATCCGGTTCCGAATCTGGGAAAAAATATGGGTTAGGATACGGGAAGAGCAATATCCACCCGTATCCGACCCGTTTTCACCCCTAGTTTCAGCCAATGATCCCAAGTCTCCCTCTATTGGATCAACTTCAACTAAGAGCTCGAGTCCGCAATGCAACCATGTCTAATATTGTGCTAGAAATAGCCAACGAGCTTCAAATTGAAGACTTACCTCATTTCTTTTTGAACACACATTGGGCAGGGCACTTATTCTCCTGGTAGTCATCCATCGCAAAGGCGCTTTATTTGGAGAAGACACCGTGGGCTATCATTAATGCATTCTTTCCAAATCTTCCTGAGCTAATGATAGTATCTAACAGCAATTCGAGCGATGAATCTAGTTCTTCCGGGGATACTAACACAAGTTTAGTAGATATTACCGAAGAGGAATCAGCTTTAATAAAGTCTTTTTTATTTCTCTTCTTTTATCCAGTGCTTTCAATAATCGACTTTCTCTTTCTTTCAGACTAAAGCCACGGGGAAGAAGATTGCAACCAGCCCATTAGGTAGTGGCCAATAGAGCAAGCGGCCTCACCAGTCGATGGGCCTTATGGGCTATACCTCTAGCACCTTGAGAATTCAAAGTCCCTCTTTGTCAAACATCGAAAAACAATAATAGCCTTATAAGTTCTTCTATTGGCTATTTTTCCTTGTACAAATATCCTTTTGGTTAACTAATACATAGCCGATTTGTTTCAGAGAAAAAATACACCAAGTTGACCAAGGCCCCAACCAAAAGAGGCTTAAAGCCTCAGGAACAAAGCGGTGAAAGCTCATCGCATGCGTCGGCCACCAGAGTGGTAAGTTTTTTTCATAAGTTCCTAACTGATGAGTATATTCATGTGTCGCTTAACCCATTTTAATTCCTTTCTTCAATCGACCCATCAATGTAGGTGGCCAATATCCTGGCCAATCTACCCGCCGTGTCGCCTCCGCTGTCGTCCTCTCAGTCGACACCGCCTGCTCCCTTCGCTCTTGCCCCGACCTCTATCGACCCGACAAACCTGCTGGGGTTCTCCCTAGTCGATCTCAATGATCTGGAGATCATGGCCACCGATGACTACCCAGCAGATATTCGCAAGATCATCGAAGTCCCAAAAGAGGCATTGGTTGCGGTGATGTCGGCTCTAGGGGCACAAGAGTGGCTGAAAAAGCTCTTCGATTTGGTGATGAGGCCGCAGGTAGATATCCTTGGCAACAATCAACCGATTAGGGTCGCCATGGCCATTGTCGAAACCGACCTATCCCCACAAGCGATGGCTACACTGCATGACATCTATCACTTAGACGACAAGAAGGCGACGGTCGAGGTGGCCCAAACCAAGATTGCTCAGCGGGAGGCGCAGGAAGCCGACCAAAAGCTTTTGGACAAGCTAGTGGTTGACGCCAAGGTGAAGAAGAATAAATTCGATGTTGACGCCTAGGCACTTAAAGTTAGCATGGCGGCCCTGTAGAAGCTTGAGTCGGCTAAGAAGGTTCTTGAAGAACAACTAGCCCAACTGACTGTCGGGAACCGAATATGAAAATTCGGACCCTCTGTGTATTCCGCACTAGTCTAGAATCATGCTAGTGCACACAAGCTCAACATAGATTGTCGAGACCCGAATTCACCAATTCGAACCCACTGTGTTTACCGTACTAGTCCCTGGATCAATGTTAGTGCACACAGTTCAACGTTGGCAAGTATCACATCATACACAACGATAAGAATAATAAGAATCCATTTATTGATATAACTAAGTGTATGATCTTATGATCAACTTACATTCTTTTAGCCACGCAAGACTAGACTGAAAATAAAGACTAAGACAAATACAACGGAAATAGCAAAAGACGCTAGTGACTCATCAGTTCACCACAGGCGACTGACAAGGCTTCGGCCTAGTGACTCGCGTCCACTTAGAACTCCTCCTCCAACAAGGGCAATGACTCCTTAACTATTGATTTGTTGGTGATGGTAAGGATGAATACAAACGCACTCAGCAAGTTGTGCACAGCATGCATCTCTACTATAGCTATATACAAGGCTTATTCCAAAGGAATGGTTAACATGGCTTATTTGCAGTAAAGCATCATTTATGAACAAGTACAATACATAGATTGAAAAGACAGTAAAACAAATAACAGTAATAGATAGATTCAATGTTTCTCAAGTAAACCAAGTTTATTCCTTCCACATGGCAACCTGCCATCCCATTCAGTTTTTCCAGTTTATTAACTAACCCTTGACTGTAATTCCCAAGCTATGATCAGTACCGTGAGCACGGCTATTCGAATAGATTTACACTCTGCGGAGGTTATGCACTTTACTCACATGATACAACCATACACCACACAGATGAGTGATCATAACAAAACCTTTACAATGCCTTACCTTAACCCAGTACTACCCGCTGAGATTTCAACACTAAAGGGCTAAACCACCACAACAGGGCTCCCGTCTTGCACCATGTGAGTTCATCCGTGGACCTGGACTCACACCAGCACAAGCAGTACTAAAGCTAAGACATTGCAAATTAGTTAGCTAGGCTGCCCCATAACAAACATGTGGTTGCATGATTGACTCAGGTTAAAGGCTCATAAGGTTAAGTCCTTAGGGTGATCAAAGCAAGACTTCCACATACCCTCTGCCTATCGGGCCCACCTTGGCACACTTGCCCCTGCCACTTGCTTCGATCTAAGTGATTACCGACCTAGTTGATTACCCAGCACCACGTGCTATCCACAAGTCAACATCGTTGTCTGACTTCCCTCGTCACCACAACTCAATCTTATTGTGTGACCACACATGACACACAAGTTCACATCATTGTTCTATATTCCATTAGTCAAGATTAATAATCAATGATTATGTACATGTGATGACGTGGCATGGCTAAGCAATCTAATACGATCTACCATCCCATGTTGACTTCAATATCAATCAACTATAGTGAACCAATCTAAGGTGACAAATAATTCATGGTATATGATTGACAAGGTAGGGTATAGATAAACAGGTATGGTAGCTAAATCCCAACTTAGATTGAAAACATTTGTACACATGAAATAACATGCAATATGGTAAAACATATTAGCAAGTTTATAAACATGGGTTCAACATGATCAAAGCATAACTTGCCTTGGTAAAGCTCCTAGTCCTATTCTGGAATTTGGTCTTGAGTTGCCAAATCTTCCTCCGAAGCGTCGCACAACTCAACGTCTACGCGAACCGAGAGAGAAAAGCAAAAAACACTCAAAACATACAGAAAATGAACTACAAAAATAAAAAAATTCACCATTAGATAGATCTCGATTTTACAAATTTTTAGAAATTTGAATCTCCTCAATCGAAGTTTGTATGAGGGAGAATGAGCTCTTAGAAGATTCAAAAATCATAAAAATCAGAAAATTGAGAAATTAAATAATATCAGAATTATTTTATAAAGGAAAATCTGATTTATTGCGTCATCATGATTTGCTACTGACGTTAGCATCGGACCCGAGCCAACCAGGCGCTGACATGTGGCCCACGACACTGTGTTGTGGACTTGGTGCACCGTACGACCAGTTCACTGTGGACCAGAGACACTATGCTGTGCACCGGCTGATGTCATCGCTGACGTCACGCGCCACGCATTGGCTTTTGATTAGTCCGGTCTGAAACATGATCTGGTCCACACGGCATAGATCCAATGGCTCAGATGCGATTGACTTTGGCACTGTTCAGATCGGATCCGACAGCCTGGGATCTTGGCCACACGGCAAAGCTGCAGCCCTCTAATCCGATCCAACGGCCTTGGCTTACTGATGGCAATCACTATTGCCCTAGCAACACGACTCGATCCCACTCGTTCATCTCTGATCCAACGGTGATCGACACCCGAAGTGTGCACTGCTTACTGATGCGACATGGGCTGATCCGGGGCATCCACAGGAGATCCAACAGCAGAGAGCTCTCGGTCTTCGCGATGGTAGCACGGAGGCGCAATGTCGCCGGGGCTGGGGAAGATGACCTTGGGCACAATGATGCAGCGCTCTCCGGTGACCAAAAAGTGGTGGTGTGGGTGTAGCGTGAAGCGAGGAACTCGGATCCAGAACCAGTGCAGCGGAAGATGGTGAATCGGTGACGTTCTCGACCAAAAACTGTGGCGGCTTCCATCTTCAACTCCAGCGAGCTTCCTGGCACGGTCTACGGTGGCTCGGGTGGAGATGCTCCGATCAAAGGCTGTGGCACTCACTGGGGATCCATAAGAGGGGGTCGGTGGACTTAAATACCCAGCGAATGACACAGAAATCGGAGCCCTAACGGCGTATAGCGGTGGCAGTGTAATCGTGACGGACTCTGAGTCCTTATCCGAGATGACGACGGAGCACCGTCGGATCCTCGATCAACGGCCACAATACGACACAATCTTACTCGTTCGCAACGAGTCGACGGTCCAGATCTGATACGCTTTAAATGACTCGATCTAATCCCATCTATTTGATCCTCATCCAACGGTGCGCGCACCTCTAGGGTTTCACTACTGGTCACGATTGATCCCAACCTTTTGCTGTGAGATCTACGGCCACCGGCAGAGGTTCTAGAAGTTGGGCCTCACGGTCACATGGCAATTTGGGCAGCGAAAGCACGATCTTTGGGCTTGACCCGATCTTTTCACTCAAATTAATTCAGCCTAGTACCTTATGGTCCGCCTTACATGAGTACGCCTCGCAGGGCTAAGACTGAAAAGTAAATAAATTGCAGTGAAAATAAACTTAAGCGTAGAAAACCCTTCAATCTGCCTCAAGCAACTGACAAGGTTCGCACCCTAGTTATTCACCTCTTTCTGGTACTCTTTCTCAAAAGCAGGCGTTGCTTCTTCTCCAACTGGTGATGTTTTGTTGCAAGGGGTGAATACTTAAAGTACTCAACAAGTTGTGCATAAAATGCAAATCTAATATACTATATGCATGGCTTATTACAAAGGATTGGCTAACATGGTTAATTTGCATAAACAACATTTGTAAAGGGATAGTATAAATAGATTGAAAGGCAATAAAATAAATAATAACAATAATAACTTTTGCAAATGTAATCACCATGCAATTCTCAATACCACGAGCATGGCTATTTGAATATGTTTTACATTCTGTAGAGGTTATACACTTTACCCACAAGATACAATCATACACTACAAAGACGAGTGATCATAACAAAGCCTTTCCGATGCCTATCTAAACACAATACTATTCACTAAGGTTTCAACACTGGTAGGACTGGTTACCACATCTAGAGCCCTCCTCTTACGCCATGTGAGCCAACCCATGTGAAGATTGGTTACCACTACTCGAGCTTCACACCAGCATAATAGTATCAAAGTTTAGACTCAACAAATTAATCAGCTAGGTCTGTCCCATACAAGACTTGTGGTTGTATGAATGACTCAGTTCAAATTCTTGCAAGGTTAAGTCATTAATTTACCAAGGCAAGACTAACCAAAAATCATCATGACCATAAACCACAATTGACATAAAAAAGCAATGCGATCGCCCATGTGCCACATTGGCCCACCACAAATACATGCCACTTGCCTCAGTCTAAATCATTTTACCACCCTAGTTGCTTTACTATGCATCACGTGCCATCAACAATACCAATATTGTGTGACAACACCCGACACATAAGTTAATAAATATGTTCCATAATCATTAAGCAAGATTAATCATTGGCACGTAAAATGATGACTTGTTGCATGGCTAAGCATACTATTTGCATTCTAACTATCCACATTGGCAAATATAGCTACCAATTAACATTAATCCATCCTAGGGTGACAAATGAGATATGACATATGACATGGCAAGGTGGATGTAATTCAAGTGGATGATTAGCTATTCCCAACATATGGAAAACAATTGATAATTGAAATATCATGCAATACATTGAAACAATATAATATTTAAAGCATAGGTTCAACATGATCAAAGCACCACTTGCCTTGGAAGAGCTCTGAATCCTGCTCTGGAACTTGATCAAGCTTTGACTCCTCAACAACAAACTCACCAGACAACTCGACGTCTACGCGTAACGAGAGAGAAAGTAATAAATACCCAAAATAGAGAGTAAACTCAACTCCAAAAATTAAATAAAATTCACCATTAAATAGAGCTTGATTTTACAAATTTTTAAAAATTAGCATCACCTCAATCGGAGCATGGATAGAAAAGATATAGCCATTAAAAGTTTGAAATAAATGGAAAATCACAAAAATCAGAAATTCCAAATTAACCAAATTAATTTTGTACAAAAAATTTGCATTTATGACATCAGCACGACCAATGATGGTGTCAGCATAGAATTAAATTTTGGTCAAATTATTTTTCTAAAGAAAAATTGAATTATGACGTTAGTTGACACGTGGCCCAATCAGTGCTGACACATATCGCAACCACAGCGCAACACGCGTCACCGATGTATGGACTCGGTCCACGGCCGGTGCTAGTCCACAGTGGATAGGCGGCACCGTGCTGTGTACCGGCTGACGCAAGCAGCACACGTGGCACTCTCGGATTGACAACACGTGACACTGATCCAACGAGCACAATTGAGACACGCGGTGCGATGATCTCAATCATTCATTATCGATCGGATGGTGGAGATTAAAGAGGTGATATCAGCGAAGACCAGCAGCGGCGACACCTTGGTTCTCGCGTGACACGTGTCCACATAGGACAGGCCCGGCGCGCGGTGCGATCTCAATCGTTCGGTTTGAATCCGACGGCTCATATCTGACGACGGCGGAGGCGGCTGGACGGCGGCAAAACGAGACGAAAATGGTGGCAGAGCACTATAGTAACTTTGGCGAGCTCCTGTGGGCAAACAGCGGCAGCTCCGGTGGTGAGAGTTGGTCAGCGGGTGTGGCGCGAGGTGAGGAACACGAGGGTGGCGACGACGCTTTAAATAGAGGGCTCGGCTTTCGTGTAGGGCACGAAAACCCGAACAAAAACAGCAGCGGTGGTGGATTCAGATGAGATACAGCGAGTGTGACGTGGTTGAAAGCGAGCGGAGACACGACTCAGTCGCAGCCGTTGGATTACGATCCGACAGTTGCGATCCTAGGGTTTCGGGCAGCTGCGCTGGGCCGAGTGGGGGAACGGGCCAGATCAAGGGAATTTGGCCTAAACACTATTTAGGGGATTTTAAATTATTTTTAAATAAAAACAATTCAGGAAAATAAAGAAAGCCAAAATAAATACAAGAATATCAGGAAAAATCCAGAAAAATTCCAGAAAATACTTTAAGACACTTAGAACCCAAATAAAATATTTCTAGCAAAAGATAAACAATACTTTGCACTGAATAAATAAAATATAGCAAATGGCCTATTTCAATGAATACAAAAGAATTAAATAAAATCTCAGAAAATTCAAATAAAAGGAGAAAGCACAATAAATCTAATAAAAGAAAATTTTAGGACATTACAACAGTTCAAAGCACGCTAACCGATTTGATCTTGTAATCGGTAAGGAAAATATAAAATACACTAAAAACCGATCTCGTAGAACAATCGGCTTACATCTATCAATTCATTGCCTTACTATGCTCAGGCTAATGGACAAGCCAAGTCGTCCAATAAAATGTTAATTAAGCTAATTAAAAGAAAAATTGATGAGAAACTAAGGAATTGGCACTCGACTTTATCGGAGTCGTTGTGGGCATATCGGCTAGCATGTCATGGTTCAACAAAGGTTTTGCCCTATCAACTGTTTTATAGCCAAGAAGCTATTTTGCCTGTAGAAATCAATATTGACTCAGTGTGATTGGCCAGACATAATGGATTGTCGGCTTAGGATTATAAAGATTCAATGATCGACAACCTAGACTTAGCGCAATTGCACTTATCTATGTTGGATCGGCTTAAGAGGAATAAGGTGAGAGTTGCAAAGGCATATAACAAGAAGGTTATGCCCAAATCCTTCAGTGAAGCTGATTTGGTTTGAAAAACTATACTACCCATTGGCTCTAGGGATAACTGATTTGTCAAATGGTCTCCTACATGGGAAGGGCCGTATAAAATAATTCAGCTTGTTGACGGAAATTCCTATGTACTTGAAACGTTAGAAGGAGTTGTCTTGCCTAAAGCGATCAATGGAAAGTACTTAAAGAAATATTATCCTAGTGTGTGGATTGGATCTTAATTGGCCATGGCAGAAAATCATTTTGCAAAGCAAAGTGTGGGGTATGTATACTCCGGGGGCCCACAGGGCAGGCCTGCGAGGCCCGACCAGGTGAAATTGGGCCAGGCCGACTGCAGGAGGCCGGAGGTAGCTTGGGCTGATCAAGGCGTGAAGAATCATAACAGATCCTAGTTAAGGAAACCGAGTCGTATTAGGCAGGAGATGATTGTAATCCAAACTAATACGTAGTCGGAATAGATGTAAAGACATGGAACTCCACCTCGAGTCCGAGCAGGACTCTCTTTTGTAAACCGCCTCTGCCCTGTTATATAAAGGAAGGGGACGGAAGAAGAAAACATAAGATCATCAGCGAATAAGCTAGCCAATCATAATCCCAGAGCACAGGACTAGGGTATTATCTCCACCGTGAGAGCCCGAACCTGTATAATTCCCGTGTCCTGTGCTACCATCGAGTTTGGGTCCAGCGCCTAGCCCCCTTTTCATTATTGTCGGTAACAACCCTCGACAGTTGGCGCGCCAGGTAGGGGCTGCACTAGGATCGATCTCAGCAAGCTCGATGGCAATCTTCAGCAAAAGCATGGCCACCTTCGCGCCGGCCCAGGCGTTTCGCTTCGGAAGTCTGGATTTCATCGCCGACGATTTTGGTCATCTTACTCTTTCGGATTCGGATCAATTCCAATCTGGAGGCAATCTTGAGGTTCCCTTAGCCGGACAATCACTCGGATCAGGAACAGGCATGGCCATCTGTCCTTGGACGGTAAGCCAAAGATCTAAACCTCGTCTTGAGCTGAAACCGGCTAATAGCGAACCCCGAGAGGTCAAATATGCAAGAAAGCCACTCGGATTCAAAGGTCAGTACTCCTCATCTTTCTGTTCCTCCGATTCAGAAGGTGAGGCGGAAGATTTCCAGAGCTTTAGCGGCGTTTTAAATGTCGAGGCTGCGAACGAAATTCCAAAGAATAAAAGATGCAGCAAACGCTGCAGAAGAAGAGTGTCATCATCAAGAAGGTCGCGCGAAGCTCCTCCAGAACAGAGGCCGCAATGTCAATGAAGAAATCCTGCAAACGAAGGTGGGGAACCAATCGGTTTTCCATACTCCTCAGCAGAATATCGTTGCCTCCAAGACGCTTCTTGATACGTTAGGACCACTGCTTGGTCCGAACAGCCCGGCCGCTCCGATCGTAGCCCAAGTTCAGGCTATGGTGGCGGCGGCAGCAATTCAGCAACACCAGGAGGAACCAAGGGAAAAGGAGCCATCTCATACTCGCCTCCTCAATTAACAGTCGCTAGCAAACAACACGCCCGTAGTCGCCACAAAGCGAGCTTTGGCGGGGAAGGCGCTTCGGCATAGCATCAGCCGGGACCTCTGCGCGGATTTAAACGCCAGACGACGTGACCGGGAAGATGAAGAGCGCCGTAGGCACAGAGATGAATATGAACGTTTTGGCATTGGCCATGACAACCGGGACGGTCGCTGCAATAACCTCCGCAATTATGGAGGGGAAAACGAAGACCGCCGAGCTAAATCTCCCTATCGACGTTCTCCACGAAGGCGCAACGACGGCCCTATTGAGGGCATCCGGGCTTTCACCCCTCGCCTTCGCCGAGTGGTTTCGCCCGAAGGGTTCAATCCGAAGAGTATCACCAAATTCGACGGAGAAAGAGATCCAGAAGCTTGGCTCCAGGTTTACTCTCTTGCGATCATGGCTGCCGGGGGAGATCGCAATGTGATGGCTAATTGCCTCCCAGTCATGCTCACCTCTTCGGCTCAAGCATGGCTCACGGGACTTCCGGTAAATTCCATAGATTCTTGGGAGGATCTTTGTGAACAATTCATCACCAATTTCTAGGGCACTTACGAGCGACCTGGAACGCAATGGGACCTATACCAGCTCCGCCAGAAAAGGAACGAGACGCTCCGAGAATTCATCCGGCGCTTCATGCAAAAGAAGAATACAATCAGAGATATTTCAAAAGCAGCAGTCATCGTGGCTTTCCAGAAGGGTGTCAATGACCCCGACCTGATCAAGAAGATGTCCCGAAAGCCGCCGGCCACTGTAAGGGAGATGTTCGAGCTGGCGGATCGCTATGCGACGGCTTCAGATGCTTTGGCCGAACGGCAAGATGATCACCCACGACATAAAGATAAGAAGGAGTACGCCGAGTCATCAAGACAACGAGACATCAAGCGGAAACCTGAAGAAATAGTGGCAGCAGCCGAGCAAGGCCGACATCGCGCGCCACGCACCGACGACTACGATACGGTGATGGAGGCTATTTGTCCTTTTCATCCAAAAGGTAAACATGCTGCAAAAGATTGCTTCACTTTGAGAAGGTTTGCCAAGGAATCCAGAAAGCGATCAGCCAGAGGCGAAGCAAAAGAAGAAGATAAGAAAAAACAAGATCCCCGTGAAGATGACGAAGGCGAATATTAAAAGATGGAACGTGAGCTCAACTACTTTTACGGAGGTTCAATGGCTTACGAGTCAAAGCGAAAGCAAAAACTCACAGCCAGGGACGTCAACGCCGTCATGCCGCTGACTCCCGATATCTCAGATGGTCCGAGGTCCCCATCACCTTTGACCGCTCAGATCACTCGGATCACATCCCTTATCCTAGAAGATTTCCGCTGGTGTTGGACCCGGTGGTGCGCAATGTTAAACTCAAGAGGGTGCTGGTCGACGGAGGGAGCGGACTCAATGTCCTCTTCTCCAAAACTTTTGATGATATGAAGATTCCCCGTTCCGAGCTAAGGCGGGGTTCATCACCATTCCATGGAGTAATTCCTGGAACTTCTTCGATTCCCCTCGGAAAAATCACCTTGCCAGTCACGTTTGGAACCAAGGAGAATTTTCGGACAGAGTACCTCAACTTTGAAGTAGCCGACTTCCAGACGGCATATCATGCCATCTTGGGAAGGCCCGGCTTGGCCAGATTCATGGCCGTGCCTCATTACACTTACCTCGTCCTGAAGATGCCAGGGCCAAAGGGTATCATTTCCATACGTGGTGATGTCAGCGATCGTTAAATGCTGCGGACAGAGAAAAAATGCGAGATGGCCGAAGCTCAAGAGGTGGCAGATGACAGAGAGAAGATCCGGTAGGCAGCCGCACACCAAGAAGACGAAGGAGAAGTACCGGCCAAGAAGCAGGCCAGGGCAAGCCAAAAACCTGATGACGGGGCCAAGAAGGTAATCCTCGACCTGTCCAACTCTACCCAGACAGCTCTGATCGGGACAGGCCTCACCCCCAAATAGGAAGACCTTTCGTCACCTTTCTTGAACCAACCGACATCTTCGCGTGGAAATCATCCGATATGCCCGGTGTTCCCAGGGAGGTGATCGAGCACTCTTTGAACGTTGACGAGAAGGTCAAGCCCATCAAGCAACGGCTCCGAAGATTTGCTCAAGACAGGAAAGAAGCCATTAGGGAAGAAATCGCGAAGCTTTTAGCAGCAGGTTTCATAAAAGAAGTGTACCATCCCGACTGGCTGGCGAACATAGTGCTTGTTCGCAAAAAGAATAAAAGCTGGCGCATGTGCGTTGATTATACCGATCTCAACAAGGCTTGCCCGAAAGATCCTTTTGGGTTGCCTCGTATAGACCTAGTGGAAGATTCAACGGCAGGCTGTGAACTCCTCAGTTTTCTGGATGCTTATTCAGGATATCACTAGATCAGGCTAAGAGAAGAAGATTGCATCAAGACTTCGTTCATCACTCCGTTTGGCGCATTCTGCTACGTCACGATGCCGTTTGGTTTAAAAAACGCTGGCGCAACTTATCAGCGCGATCTGGCGATGTTTTCACTCGGATCGGGCATAGCGTGGAAGCGTATGTCGACGACGTTGTTGTCAAGACTCACGCGAAGGAAGACCTCATATCTGACTTAGCTGAAACCTTCGAGAGCCTAAGGGCTTACAAGATGAAGCTCAACCCGGAAAAATGTGTTTTTGGAGTCCCGTCAGGAAAATTACTCGGATTTATTGTGTCACAGCGTGGCATCGAGGCGAACCCAGAGAATATCAACGCAATTCTGAAAATGAAACCTCCAACCAGTCAGAAGGACGTCCAGAAGCTCACCGGATGCATGGTGGCACTTGGCAGATTCATTTCTCGGCTAGGATCTCGAGGAATGCCCTTTTTCAAACTTCTAAAGAAGCAGGGTAACTTTCAATGGACCATCGAAGCACAACAGGCTTTCGAAGAACTGAAGACATTCTTATCATCCCCACCTGTGCTGGTCCCTCCAATGCCCGAAGAGCCCCTTTTGCTCTACATTGCCGCGACGACTCATGTAGTCAGCGCTGCAATCGTGCTGAGCGGTAGGAAGAAGGGCACCTTCAGAAAATCCAGCGACCAGTCTATTTCATTAGCGAGGTGTTGGGAGAATCCAAGATGCGCTACCCATAGGTACAAAAACTATTGTATGCCGTCTTGCTCGCCTCTCGCAAACTCAAGCACTACTTCCAAGAACATTCAATTGCGGTGGTCACCACTTTCCCGCTTGGGGACATACTCCACAATTGGGAGGCCACCGGGAGGATCGCAAAATGGGCAGTCAAGCTCGGGGCATTTGAAATCTCCTTCAGGCCACGAACGGCAATAAAGTCTCAAATACTTGCTGACTTCATCGCCGAATGGACAGAATTGCAAACTCCGGCGACTACTGAAGAGCTGGAGTACTGGACAATGTATTTCGACGGATCGCTCATGCTCGGTGGCCGCGGAGCAGCGTGGTCCTCATCTCCCCAACAGGTGAGCGCCTGAAATACGTCCTTCAAATCCACTTCCCGGTGTCAAACAATGCCGCCGAATACGAGGCACTCATCCACGGGCTTCGCATTGCGATATCCCTTGGTGTCCGACGGCTAACTATTAAGGCGACTCCATCTTTGGTAATTAATCAAGTACAAAAGGATTGGTCGTGCGTCGAAGACAACATGGCAGCATATTGCCAGGAGGTGCGAAAGCTAGAAGGCAAGTTCGACGGGCTGGAGCTCATTCACGTGCTCCGCCATGACAACGAAGCAGCAGATGAATTGGCAAGGCTAGGGTCCACTCGGGCAACAGTCCCGGCCGGTGTGTTTGTCGAAGAGCTCCATAAACCTTCAATAAGTCAAAAGCAGGAGCAAAGCAAATCAGAAGAAACACCCATTGAAGAAGAGGTTTCAGTCATCAATGCAGATTGGACGGCTCCTTTTCTCAATTACTTGTTAAGGGATGAGCTTCTAGAAGATCGAACAGAGGCAGAGCGCATCTTGCGACGTAGCAAGAATTACATGGTAGTAGGAGAAAAATTGTTTCGAAAAAGTGCTTCCGGAGTCCTAAGGCGATGCATATCAGAGCAAGAAGGAAAAAACCTACTCAGAGAAATACATTCGGGAATCTGTGGGCATCACGCGGCGTCAAGCACACTGGTGGGCAAGGCATATCGACAAGGTTTCTTCTGGCCGACTGCCGTGACCGATGTAGAAGACATCGTCCGAACTTGCAAAGGATGCCAATTCTTTGCACGCCAAATACACGTGCCTGCTCAGAAGCTGCAGACAATTCCGATCACTTGGCCGTTCGCAGTCTGGGGGCTCGACATGGTCGGCCCATTGAAGAAAGCTCAAGGCGGCTTCACTCATCTCTTTGTCGCCGTCGATAAATTCACCAAGTGGATAGAAGCAAAGCCAGTAGCTACAATCACGGCGGCCAAAGCCAAAGAATTTTTTCAAGAAATCGTGGTAAGGTTCGGCGTGCCAAACAGGATCATCACGGACAATGGGACCCAATTCCGAGGAGAAGAATTTCAAGACTGGTGCGACGAGCTCGGCATCAAAATTTGCTTCGCCTCCGTGGCTCATCCGAAGAGCAACGGACAGGTAGAAAGGGCAAATGGCATGGTGCTACAGGGCTTAAAAGCGTGAATTTTTGATCGTCTCAAACCGTACGCCACCCGATGGGTAAAAGAATTGCCTTGGTACTCTGGGGAGAACCACCCAGCGAGACTCTGCGGCGATCACCTTTTTTCTGGTATCTGGCTCGAAGCGGTCCTCCCCACGAATTGACCTTTGGATCCCCGGGTTGAATTTTAAGGAGGCGAGTCCAAGAAAGAAGAATGGAAGACATCGATCGACTACAGGAGGCACGGGAGGTCGCCGCGATCCAGTCGGCCAGATACCTTCAGGCCCTGCGCCGCTACCATGATCGAAACGTCCGAAACCGAGCGTTCTCCAAAGGCGATTTGGTCCTCATAAAGAATTAGAAGCACGAGCACAAGCTATCTCCGAATTGGGAAGGCCCCTACATCGTCGACGAGGTGACACGTCCGGGAGCCTACAGGCTTAAGCGAGAAGACGGCGCCATCATCAGCAACTCATGGAACATAGAGCAGCTACGTCGTTTTTACTCCTAAAATGTTTTATGACTGTTGAATCTTTTTCTAGACTTGCTACTCAATTGTTACTCAATTAGCGATGAAGTCGGGGCTACACTAATAGTGTTGCGCATGCAAACCCTACCGGAAGGATTACTTGTTTCAAGAGATGCCATGTGCCAGAATTCTCTATTCAATTGACTTGCTACTCAATTGTTTCTCAATCAAGCAGTAAGTCGGGGGCCACACCTAATAGTGTTGCACATGTGCAACCCCGCTTGCGAACCAATTCCTATCCTTTTTCTTTTCCCGGCGATCACGACTAAAAACGAGTGCTCTAAACCCTCGATTGTGAAACCTCGGATGAAAAAGTTTAGTTACCTGATGAAAAGCACGATCGAGGAAAAAGGCCAGGCGCCAACTCACGATGCTCGGGGGCTACACTAATCGGACGGGGTGCTTAAACATAAGGGAGGATGAAAACCACTCGGAAAAGTCGAAAAGATCTAAATAAGGAAAAAAGAAAAGGCAGGCTACAACTAAAACAGTCTTACAAAAATCCAGCATTGTCCAGATACCATAAAAAATATGTACAACAAAAGTGCTACTTTTCTTGCAGAGATAAAAAAAACTACCCCCGGCGCGCGCGGCCGACGGCTGCGATAAGAGCGTCCCTAGCTCCGATGAGCCTAGGAATGACCTCGATCAGGACATCAACGGCGGCGGCATCCTGGGCGACGGCCTCCTGCTCCGCAGCCTCAGCCATGGCGAGATCATATTCAGCCTAGAGCTCGGCAAGTTAGTCCTCCGGCTCATGGCGTCATCTCCAAAATTGAAGAGCAGATTCTCGATCCACGGCTCAACCGGCGGACCCGGGGATTCAGGAGGGAGAGACAAGGGAGAGAGGTCCTCAGAAGAAGAAGAAGAAGAATCCATGAATAAGAAGAAAGGAACCTGCAAAAAAGACGAACGATCACTCGTCAGTCACAATTCCAGGAGCACGAAAAACAAAGAAATCAAGCAAATAGGAAGGCGAACGGATGAACGTTTCAAAGAAAGAAGAAGAAACTCTTGAAGAAAGAAGAGGAACAAACCGGAGGAAGACGGTAGTGCGCTGCAAATCGCAAAAACCAAAGCCGAGTTCGCTCTTATACAGGGCAACATCTGTCCCTGGAGAGAGACTCGCTCTCACTCAAAACGACGCCTGTCGTTGAGGCGGGAACGGTTCACCTCCCGGGCGTGTGTGACGTAACGTCGCACATATCTCGAGGGGAGTCAGGTGCCATAATGAACGAAGATTTCAAGATGGGCCAAGATGTCAAGAATGCCTCTTAACGGGCCCAAGCGTAACGGATGCACTAAAACAGGAATTAGACATTTTTCACAAGACAAATCCAGGCCCAGGGGGGAACTTTTTCAGCATTAGAATAATTAGCCCGAGGAAGCAGAAAAAGCCGTGGGGCAAATTCAGTACAAACAGAAGACTACACAGGATCCAGGTCCATGTTTTTAACTAAAACAGAAGCAGTGTCCTTAACTTCATCCATAAGGGCGAGTGCTTGATTGTCATCAACAGTACGGGCAAATCCCTCCTTGACAGCCTCGAGCTCCACCCGCGGATACAAGGACATGGTGATCGCCAACACCTGGCAGGCGCTTGTAATTGCGATGTCTTCCAAGTGAGCAGTAAGCTTCTTGGGGGCTTCTTCCAGCCTCTGAATTGTGATATCGGCGTCATAAGGAACATCGCTGGTGCCGGCTTCGTCAGGATTCAGGATTCGCAGCATTCACTCAGAACCTGTTTGGAGGCGGTTGACTCGCGCTTCAGTATATTTGATCTTGTTATCAAGAGCCTGGTACTGAGCTTGCGAGTTGACCCGATGCACTGCAGGATACCAGTCGGGTAAGCCCGAGACAGCCAAAAGAAGAACGACAAGGCGAAAGACACAACCGAGAGCTCACCTTCCAATTCTCTTGTCAGTCTGGCCACTTCTTTCTTGGCAACTTCCTCGGCTTTCTTCAATTCCTCATTTCGGGAAAGAGAGGACTCGAGCTTCTCCCGGAAATCTAGGAAAAAGGCAAGGACCGAGGCATCAGAAGACGAAGAATAGAGCCGGGGCTCAGGGCACTCGGACAAGAGAATTACCGTCAGAAAAATTAATCAGGTTCAATTTCTCCGCCTCGAGAGACTGGATTCGACTTCGAAGCCCTTCCAGTTCCTCTCGGTTCTCCACGCGGATGCGTGTAAGCTCTCCCTCCAGCTCAGTACGAATCTGCTCAACTTCGGCAGCATAATCCTTCCTCAATTTCATCCTCGGGAGCAATTTACGAAGAAGGAAGTTTCGGTCTTTGGCGAAAGACGACAGGCGCTGAAGACAACAGAGCAATGATAGGCTTCAAGCAAAGTAAAAAGAAGACCCCCAAAGAAAGCGCAGACAACTCACATTGCCAAGACGATAACAGGTGTAGGCGGCATCACAGAACGACTCCCAGTCCTTGTCCTCATCCTCGCCATCCAAAAGGACCACATCACCGTCATCATCAACAAACGCAGCTTGCACCGGAGATTTCGGGCGAGGAGGAGGAGGGATTTCTACACACGGTGGTGATGGGCAAAGGGGCGGGGGAGGATCTTCTGGTGTCAAAGGAGGAACAGCAGCATTGATGAGGGACGCGGCGCAGACAGTCGGACCTAGAAGGCGAGGCAGTTGGGAACCACTCGGCTCCAAATTGGCTTCGCTGCTCGTAGCCTCGGGGGCTGCTGGGATAACCGTCCCGACTGGTTCCGCGGCAACGTTAGAAGCAGCGGACGCAGCATCAACCAACCCTTCAGCCTCCGCGGTGCCGGGGTCACCCCCATGAGCGACCGCCGGAGAATCCAGAGGCGGCGTTTCGTGAAGGACTTCATCAACAGGATCCCTGCGAGAAGAAGCGATCAAGACGCGGTCCGGGGGAACAAGGAAGAGATAGCAAGAAAATCCAACCTGTGGGATCTTGTTATTTTGCACTTTAAACCCCTCTGGCCGGAAGGACTACCAGCAGAAGCTCTTGCAGGCATACTTTGCGTGGCAAACAAGGGAGCCCCAGTCGGGTGCGCAGACGAAGGCACACTTTCAACTGAAGGATGAGCCGGGGGCTTAAATACTTCGGGTCCCATAGACTAGCTTGAAGAGGAAGAAGCCGGGGGAGGAGGCCGCACGGTCTTAGGGTCCCGGATCTTTGGACCACCAGTCGGACGTACATCTTTTACCGACTGCTTCCTCTTAGCCTTGCAAACAACCGGATTTTTTCCTTTCCAGACAGGATCATCGCCAGGATCATTCACTCTGCTCCGCCGCTTTTCGGAGCAGCGGAAGAAACTGCAGGCGGGAAGTTTCGTTGTCACCCTTACGAGCAGGAATTCGAGGAGTGGCGCATCAGAAAAGAAGGCATCACGCCCCTGCAAAGTATGAAAAAGAAGACACATATTCAGATCAAGGTCCTAACAGAAGTCAGAAGATTCAGCACGGGAAGACGATGGAGATCCCTTACCGGAGGTGCAGGATTGAGCTTTGTAAAAGGCCTCGGGCTTCTGGGAACGATGATCTTCTCGTTCGGGGCGAAGAAATCAGCGGCATGACCGAAGAATGCCGCGGAAGTAATTTCCTCAGAAACCTCCCGTGTAGGATCGTTGGGACCCTCATATTCAAACCTAGGATGAACTCGATCCTTGAGAGGCTGAATTCGGCGAGTACAAAAGTTGGCAACGATGGCCATACCAGTGAATCCATTTCCCTTCAACTCAGCAATCAGCCCCATGAGATCAATCACTTGGTCCATCCCATCATCTCGGGGAAGCGATGTCCAGTCAGGAGAAGGCTTGGGTGGCGTCCCAGTAAAGGCGGGCAATGGAGGGTCAGGATTGGCGCAATAAATCCACTCTTGGTGCCAACCCTTATTCGAGGTCTTGAAAGGAATATTAAAATAAGGCTTTTTCATGCCATCCCTCAGTTGGAACCCGGCACCACCAACCACTTTAGGAGAGTTCTTATTAGGAAAGGGCTTAAGGAGGTAAAGGTGGCGAAAGAGATTGAAGTGGGGGCGAATACCAAGGAAGGCCTCACAAAGGTTGACGAAGGCAGCGATTTGGAGAATGGAGTTAGGGTTAAGATGAGTTAGCTCGATCCCATAGAACTCTAGAATGCCGCGGAGACAGGGGGACGCCAGAAGACCAAGCCCACGCATAAAGAAGGATTCAAAGACGACTACCTCTTCAGCACGAGGGGTAGGGCAAAATTCACCTGCAGTAGGGCGGGCACCAAGCATCACCAATGGCGGAAAAACGCCGACGCTTACTAAATCCTCCAGCCGCCCCTCCATCGTTACCGAGGTAGCCCAATCCTTGGTCGAGGCAGACGGGTGAACGGTTGCGGGAGAGGGAGATGACATCCTTGAACGAAGGAACCCCGCGATCGCGTGAGATTAGGGTGACAAGAAGAGTTAACCCTAGCGGTGGAGGTCGCGAGGGAAAAAGATTGAAGAACAAAGGGGCAAGTGGGAACAGTGCAAAGCCACTTAATTTGCTCAATATTGATGGGGAAGTGGCGCCGAACCTCGCCACGAGCGAGAAACCGCATCACCCTACCCATGTCCTGAAACCGCCCTAGGGAGCACTTCAGGGTGGGCCGGCGGGCACGCACGTCATGCACGATCGCCAACGGCCCCAAAAAGTGAATTGGGAAGTGGTATGCCCCAAGATGGGCCAAAAGCCAGAAGCCCGTGACATACGGGATTACGGGTATCGCCCAAAGAATAACATCCTCTTATGGTATGCCTCATGATAGGCCGTAAGCTGATAACGTTCAGAGAACAAAGTCAGGTACCATAAAGATGACTCCAAAAATAGATGCCTATAGGGTATGATGATCGTGTGACCCCAAGAAGGGTGACGATGGATGCCCGGCGGGCAGGCTAAGACGCGCTCCGTAAAAAGGTCAAGGGTTATGCGCCCGAATGCACTAATACCACTCGGCCGAATACAGGCGCGCACGGGAAACATACCAAGTAAACGAGTCGGCCTCGTAAACTGGGTCAGAGACCGCTCGGAATAGATGCACCAAGAATTTCATCGAGTTCTTTGTGACCTCCTCGCCCAGCGACAAGAACTCGGCTAAAAGCACTCGAGAATACTTGACCGCAGGAAGGCACTCGATCATGAAGCACTCGGGGGCTACTGTGGGGTATGTATACTCCGGGGGCCCACAAGGCAGGCCTGCGAGGCCCGACCAAGTGAAATTGGGCGAGCCCATTGCGGGAGGCGGGGCGGCTTAAGTGATCAAGGCGTGAAGAATCATAACAGATCCTAGTTAAGGAAACCGAGTCGTATTAGGCAGGAGATGATTGTAATCCAAACTAATACGTAGTCGGAATAGATGTAAAGACATGGAACTCCACCTCGAGTCCGAGCAGGACTCTCTTTTGTAAACCACCTCTGCCCTGTTATATAAAGGGAGGGGACGGAAGAAGAAAACATAAGATCATCAGCGAATAAGCTAGCCAATCATAATCCCAGAGCACAAGACTAGGGTATTATCTCCACCGTGAGAGCCCGAACCTGTATAATTCCCGTGTCTTGTGCTACCATCGAGTTTGGGTCCAGCGTCTAGCCCCCTTTTCATTATTGTCGGTAACAACCCTCGACAGATTGTGTAGAATTTTAATTATTTAGTAGCTAGTATACGGGGATTGTGCCGTGTGTTCCCAAAACCCGCACATGCTCTCTCGGCATGTGGTAGGTTAAAAGTGTCAATGTGGCGCTTGACCAACTTTGCTGATAGCAAAAATATTCATCATAGAACAAAACGATATTACCTGTTGTAATACCGGGTGTAGAGTATGTCGTCGTATGAGTAGATTAAGAGTTAAAATGTGGTACCGTTTTGTCGTGCCATCATTAAAAATCAATGAAATGTTTGACAAGTATGGACGAACGAGTAGAATTTAAAATACACTACGGAGAAGGGGTTCCGCAGATGGGTGCACAAGGGGTGGAACTTAGTCATTTCCCAAGTGTTATGGTTGGCCTATCATGTGCTGGTGAGCGTTCGTGGGGCACGGTTAACAGATGGTTGTACAACATGTTCTCCTTGGATAGGAAATTGCATGATCTGAAGCTACACGGAGGGGGGTCTCATAGACGGGATTACACATACTGGGAGTTAGGGGTGGGCATTCAGTTAATTCGGGTTTTTCGGTTCGATTTTTTCGGTTTTAAAAAAATTCGGTTTTTGAAAACTGTTAACCGAACCGAACCGAATAAAATTAAAATCGAACGAATTAACGAAAAAATTGGTTCGGTTTTTGATTCACCAAGCACCCAAGCCCAGTTTACTCATCGCCTCTTGCTAGCTCACTTGATCGCACTCCACGACCTGCCTCGGCCATGGCCTCTGACCAGCGCACCGCACCCGTCGCCATCGCCATCCCACGCGTCGTGCCTGCTATTGCCGTCTCCCCGCCCACGTCGTTGCCACACAAACCAAACAACGCCGCCACTGCCATCACAATCAACAGAATCAATGCCTCATGGCCACACCCATCAAAATTCAAAATCCCTTCATGCACCCCCCAAATCAAACATCCAATCTTGAAGCAAAAGATTAGAAAGATTTTACCTTTCGTAGTCGCACGAGTTCCCTCCGCCGCGAAACCCTAGCTCCTCATGTCCCCACTCGTCGCCGCAGGTGGATGGCAATGGCGTGATCATCTTGCGAGACCTGGACCCTGTCGACTGCCCTGCCTCCATGGCGTCCTTGAAGAACGTGGTGGCGCGCGACGAGATGAGGAGGGAGGGCGAGAGGGGAGGGGCGGGACGATGGTGCGGATTCGGCGATCGGCCTTGATCGGCGGTGGCGAGTCATGGCGAGGGCAATAGCGATTGGAGGAGGGAGGTGAGGAGGGAGGGTGGAGGTCACCGAGCAGGAGGAAGGGAGCTCGAGGCGAGTGCTAGTCTTGGCGCAGTGGCTGGGAGGGTCTGGCTGGCGGCGGCGGCGAGGGCGGACAGTCGCTGGAAGAGGGAGGGACCGAGGAGGTGGCGCCTTGGCGGGGCGAGGAGGCGAGGCGAGGGCGCGGGAGAGGAGGCGGAGGCGAGGTCGCGTGGGCGTTAGGGCATGCGGGGAAAATGGGGATTGGGCGGCCCGTGCGGTGCGCTGCTATGGGGAAAACTAACGACCGAATGGGTTTGTCGGTTTTTCGGTTTTCCGGATTCAAAAACCGAACCGACTACCGAAAACCGAATAGAATCGAAATATAAACCGAACCGAAAACCGAAAAAACCGATTTTTTTTCGGTTAATTCGGTTCGGTTTTTCGGTTTCGGTTAAAAATTGCCCATCCCTACTGGGAATTAGTAGAACTGAAGGGGCCGAAGTCCTGGAGCTCGTACATAAGATTGGCAACTGAAAATGGTCGGCCATTAATGTTGTTGGCGCAAGCATTTGGGAAAATCAATACTGACCATACGATGCAAGAGGAGGTTGGTGGTGATGAACCACAGGAAGTTGGGAAGAGTAGCCGAACCGAAGGTGTGCGAGATGAGGAAGCTGATGTTTCAAATCCAGATGTTTAGGAACCATTGGGCATGGCAGATGAGGGAGAAAACATTGAATCGTTGGTTGATGCAATGGAGGCAGAGAGCTAGTGAGAATTTGAGTAACGACACAGACGACGAAGAGCATTTTCCTACGGAGTGGGATGCATGTCAGTTCGATAGATTGGTGGTCAACGAGGGTGAACACTTCCCGTGGCAGTCAGATAGGAATGAGGCGAGGCAAGGTGCTATTTACAAGAATAAGTATGAGGTTCAGGAAGCAATGACAGCGTGGGCAGTGTCGCTTCGTAGAACCTTTAAGGTTGTGAAGTCAGACCAGCGGACGTATGATGTTAGATGCCCGATGGAGGGTTGCCAATGGCGTGTGCATGCGTACCAGCCTAAATGGGATACCGTTTGGAAGTGTTCTATAGTCGTCCCATACACGTGCGTGCTTACGGAGTCTGCCCAATCGCATAGAAACATATCTTCAGGTTTTGTTGCAAGTGCAATGTATGGGGAGATTGTGGGCAACTTGGATTTAGAGCCATGTGCCATCATACTTGCAATAGAGCAGAGGTTTCAGTACACCATAAGCTATGCCAAAGCATGAAGAGCGAAGCAGAAGGCTTTGTAAACTAGATTTGGTACATTCGAAGACTCGTATCAAAACCTACCAAGTATGCTTGAGGTGATCAAGGAAAGAAATCCTGGAACTTATGTCGATATTTGTGAGCGGCCCTCGCCGCACTTCACTGGGAAGATGGTACTTCAGCGGGTATTCTTTACTTTCGGTGCATGTGTCAACGCGTTCAGGCATTGCCGTCCGTTGTTATGTGTTGATGGGACATTATTGACTGGGAAGTACAAAGGTCAGATATTGACTGTTATAGGAGTTGATGGCAACAATCAGGTTCTTCCAGCAGCACTTGCATTCGTGGAGGGTTAGAACACAGAAAGCTGGCTTTGATTTCCGAGGAACATGAAAGCTGGGGTTGTGGATCAGCGCCCTGGAGTTTGTGTTATACACGATCGGCACCCCGGGCTATTGAAGGCGGTCATGCAGTTGCAGAAAGGTGCAGAAGAAACACATCCATGGTCTGATATGCGAAGTAGGTGGTGCAAACGGCACATAGGTGCTAACTTCTACAAGCAGTTTAAGAACAAGGACCTTACGAAGCTTTTTAAGAGGTTGTGTGACCAGACCCAACAGAGAAAGTTTGATGCATTGTGGAAGAAGTTGGACGAGCTGACATCGAGGCATACCGCAGAGGCAACGAAGAGGCCGATTTCTAGCACAGAGGAAGCCCTAGTAGTATTGGAAGTGTTACCCACGGACCCTCCGCACTTGGTCCGGAGGAATGGAAGATCGACGAAATGCTTCTCCGAATGGATAGAGCATGAGCCTAAGCAGAAATAGGCATTACTTTACGACACCGATGGTTCCCGGTATGGGGTTATGACGACTAACTTGGCTGAGGTTTACAACTGGGTCATGCGAGGACTGAGACCCCTTCCTCTTGTTGCTATAGTGGAGGGTGTTCTTCATGGTGTTGCGAAATACTTTGTGGATCGTCATGCTAGGGTGATAGCCCGCATGAGTAATCCTGATGTGAAATACTCGGAGGTGATCTGTACATACATGGAGGACAAAGGGAAAAGGAGGGAGTTGCATAGAGCATTGAAAATGGGTACGAGGGAGCTTCGTTTCGAGGTACTATGCAAAGAGAAAGCAGGATGTGGGACGAACCGGCATAAAGTTGCTCACGAATGCATTCTACATCGGCAAACATGTGTATGCACCTGCAACAAGCCTGCGCTGCTACACAAGCCATGCTCGCACGTAATGGCTGCGTGCTCGACAATTCGTATGGACCCAGGTATATTCTTGTCGTAGTTTTTCAGTAAAGAAGCGATGACGACAACTTGGAGCGGAGAAATATACGGCTTTCAAGTGGTGGGTTGTCCTTGCCAAGAGTAAACGCATAAACGAGAGAAGAGAGAAAATAAGAGAGTAGGGAAGGAGAAGAGAAAAAAAGAGAGGGACAACAGATTGCCGAGGTGTGCAAGTGCTAAGGGGAAGGGGAAAGCAAAGGAAGAGGGAGGTGTTTCGGCCTGGCCGTGCAACATCGCGTTCTAGGACCTCTTCGTACCTCATGGGGCCGTCCCACCGATGTGTTTGTGCGGAGATCCTTGCAGGCTTGTCCGCTCTTGGGAAATCACAACTTGGAAGAGGAGGTATTGGATGTGCCGTAACAACGTCTTTGACCCGCCGGAGAAGAGCCTGAGAATTCGTCAACTGGTAACAATCATACGTGTTTTGTAATATTTCTACATAAAACTTTGCTAATATATGTTTCGTGCAGTCGCCTCCACCACTGTGTGAATTTGAGCATTGGTTTGACGTGGAGATCGATCCCAAGACCAAAGGCTCCTCGATCAAAAATAGCCGGGATGAGGAGTTGAGGGCGCTTCAAGAGCGACATGGCGCCGCCGCGAGGAGGCACGTAGGAAGGATGCGGAGGAGAAGGAGGCCGAGAGGGAGAGGAAGCGAGAGAGGGCACGTCGTGCCAGAGAAGCCCCACCAGAGGCATGGGCGAAGGAGAAGTGGCCTCGATCCACTCAGTAGACGTGAAGTTATGCTCCTAGTTTTAAGTTGTAATAAAGAGTGTGTCCTACCTTATTTTCCTCAGTAACTTCTCATTTTAGAATCGTCTTCTCTGTAATCTCCATCTCCCACCCTCGTTTTGTGACATCCGAGCGGTAATCAAATATCGTCACTTCACATAGAACATGGAAACTTCGACTGCAATGCTCATAATAACAACCAAGGGCTCAGAACGTTGAATCATAATAACTACAATGCTCATAATGTCAACTGGATTGCAGTCATAACAACTTCAACTGCAATCATAATAACTTTCACTGCAATGCTTGTAAGGGCTTATAATAACAACCAAGGGTAACGTTTTGTGAGTCCAAGTTTGTAATCCTATCACTCTCGTACCATACTCTTGGAGCCCTTTAAAAAAAATAGTAGGGAGAAAAAAAGATCGTATCAACATAAACAATGGGACATCATCGTCACATCTTAAATCTACATTGAAAATTGTATGATGGTAAATCTCAAATATGTAAAATAAATAGATAGAGTTAAACATTGTGTCTAATGAAACTTACCACTCCAAACATTTCTTATGTACATACATTATATTTGATAGGTTGCCCTCGTCACTGGACACAAGCCTTCCATTTAGGTAAAGTACCATCAGACCATGAAATTGAAATAGTAAATTAAAAATATTTTAATGCCACTGCGAACTGTGTCAACAGATCACCTCAACCTTAAAAGATGCAAATAATTTGATTGTATTTACCTCACTAGTTCTAACTGAATGCCAGAAAAAACATTCATCTTCAAATAAGTAGATTGGTGTTTGCAGTATTTTCAATCCAGTAGCACCTTCATTCTCTTACGACATGCCATATTTTCTAAAGCATTGCTTTCTATATAGGAATACTGATGCAGTCCAGTATTACTTACGTTAACACTAGGTGTATTACTTTTCATTCCATATATAAAGCAGGTATCCACTCAGAACGTTGAATATACATCTAATCCTTGGCAAAAGAAAAATAATACACATCTAATTGCCCTCGTCTCAGAAGCATTACACGTCTAATATCTTATAATATTTATCGAGGATTAGATATATTTTTGCAAATTCTAAATAAATGAATTAGTAAAAAATCATCTAACTTAATTATTACAAAATTTAAAAAAATTCAATTGATTTAAGTCGCTATTCCAATTTGCAACAGAGGGAACTACGACTAAGTCTCTGTCGCAAATTGGAATTGCGACTAGGTTTCTGTCGCAATTTGGAATTGCGATATGTGTTTGTCGTAATTCCAAATTGCGACAGAGACGTATGTCAATTTGGAATTGCGACTATTGGGTATTTCTGTAATTTTTTTCGACATATTATTTCTGTAATTTGTTTTAAAAATATATTATTTAAAAAAATCACTAGATTTCAGTGGCGAAAGCGAGAGGGGTCATCCTTAGCGGCAAAAATAAATTTTCCATTCTTAGAGTTGGTATTTCTTTAATCTATTTGTATGGCAAGCTATGAATAAATATAGTGAAATGGACACAGTATTAGACAGTGAAAGGACGGCAATTTTAATTTGTGAGGATTGCTGCTAAATCGTGCTCGATGCTCTTCTCTTACTTCAAGGTTGCAAATTAAGGTTAGGAAAAAAAAATATTGATTTGCTGTTTGTTTACTGGTGTGTAGTGTGGTTCAGGTTTGAAATATCAACAAAAATCACTACTACGGAAAGGGCATTTAGTCCCGGTCCAAAACTGCCTTTAGTACCGGTTTTTGAACCGTGCGAATATCCGGGGCCGATGCTCAAGGGCATTAGTCGGTTCACTCACCGTCTTGATGGAGTATCGATCGGTTCGAATTCCTGCGTGGCGGCGCATTGGGAACCCCAGCCCCTCATCAAGTACGGTTGGTGTCTCCAGCCGTCTTGATCAAACCCTCATCGATGCAGGTTAGTTTCTCCAACCGGTACTAATGTTTAATATATATATAGGTCTATTTCTCCGGTAGCTATTATATATATGTGTGTGTTAAATCACAACTAATTAAAAGCACGATAATCAATCATGCACTTTGCACGATAATTAAATCCTTGAACATTCATTAACAAATTTAATTACATCTAATGTATTAAAATATGTACACATATTTTGTTCTTCTAATGTATTACAATATATATGTACACAACTTTATATATGTACACAACTTTAATTACAACTTTAGTCTTTCTTTTCCTTCTATTCATCGGGATCTTTTCGCGCATCGCTCTTGCTAGTGATGTAGATGTAAACCACGACAGTTCACGGTCCTTATCGAAGGGCCCCACTGTTAAAGTTTGGTTCGTGAAACTTCGCCTTTTGGATTTACAACCTCATCGTAAATAAAGCCGACGAGTTGTTCTTGGATTGCTCTCACTCGTGCCGGCGAGAGTTCCGAACCTTGTTCCGCCAAATATTGAGGCACCTATCGTTAAGTCATTAACTAATCAATACTTGAATTTGTACAAGATATAAGGAGTACCTATACATCATTAAAGCTAGTAGTTATATTAACTCACCCCCTTGTTGCCTTTTAGCATGCGGTCGACGGCTCCGGTTTGGGTGTGCATAAACTCGCATACATAGTAGCCGCATAAATTGTTACCCGGCGGCTGAGTCAAGATCTGCGGTGGAAAAAGTTGAAAGCGTGAAATGGATGCAAGGAAATTAAGTTAACTAACTAAAAAGCTAGCATTATGATATCGTTACGAGAGGCAATTGTAATGTCAAATGCCTCCTTGAATCATACGTTTTTAGCACGGAACCGTGTGAATGCACTACACATGTGATTATGAATTGTACATGATTAGAATTTGTTTCAAATTGAAGGAAATAGAGCTAGTATGATAATAAAAGGAACAAGAATTAATACCGGTTGAGCATGTCGATAAAGTTTTGATACTTTTGAACTGGTCTCCTTTGCGAGTCCATAATTGTGATCGAGCTACGATCTAGCTCGATCATAAGAAGAATCCAGTGAAAACTATACAGAGATGTGTCAACGTAGATAACTAATTAGTTCTAACATCGTGTTATGAAAAAGGAGTAGAATGAGGTGGTGCGAAAACACGTACTCAAATGAGTAGGCTAGATATATCTTTGACTTATATCTTTGACCCATTAAGCGCATTGAATCGTTAGTCTCTGTTTAAGCTTGGGTGGTCTCTAACGGTTGTCTCGTTGATAACTCTGGGTCCATGAAGCCTATGTAAAAATCGATCCTTCGGCATCTTTGTATCTCCATGCTACATAAGAAATTAGTTAGGCTTGCAAGTTAGTATAGTACAAGGAAGTGCACGATAGTTTTTGCAAATAATTAAGACACTTACGAGTCCGACAAGCCATCAAGCTCACACTGAGGCGTCATGCGGTATAGATAATATATGTAGTCGATCGACAAAAATTCACCTTCACCGCTGAAAAAATCTTGTTCCTTAAACTTGACGAACATCGTAGACCATGCTTGGTGGCGTCCAAGTACCATTCATGAAATTGCCGCATCTTTGTCGTTAGTTGGGGCAGCTCCTCATGCGACCAATGACCGCCCACTTTAAATAACCATTTTACTTGGGCAAACTCAATCTTTTCCGTGCCTAATATTTGATTTGCGGTAAGGCGGTTTCATTGAAGAATTTTTGCATCTCCTTACCCTTCCCTTAGTGACATCTTCTTCTTAGGGCATTCCTTACTCAATGTCTTTCGTAGTTTGATTGGCGAGGCATTTCTTTTTATCCTTCAAATTTTTAATAGTCTTTAAGCCTTTATAAAATTCATCATGCGAGTTGAACCTTCTTCTCTGGTGACTTGGGTTTAAGAAATTTAGTTACCTCTCCTTTTACCACCTTCTTGGTCTCCTCATCGTTCATATCATCGGCCGCTTGAAAGTTCACCCGACTTCTTGGATTGGGTGGAGGACCCGTCTTCTTAGGAGCTCTTGGCCGAGTGGCTTGTTTCCTTGGTGGCGCCTTCTTGGGAGGAGGCGGGCTTCTTGTGGCGCTTATATCGCGGGAGGTGGTGTAGGAGTCGGCGCCTTCTTGGGAGGAGGCGGGCTTCTTCGAGGGCTTATATCGCGAGGAGATGGTGTAGGAGGCGGGCTTCTTGTCGGGCTTATATCGCGAGGAGGTGGTGTAGGAGTCGACGCCTTCTTGGGAGGAGACGGGTTTCTTCTCGGGCTTCTTCCGGAGAGGACATGTCCATGTTATCTCGAAAAATTATGTACCGTTTAGCCCCACAGGATGAAAGTGTGTCTTGCCTCTCCTAACCGTAGTCGCGTCACCTCCGAGAATTTGAGGTCAAGGTCCTCGTACCTGGCGAACCTCCTCCACAAGAGACCTTGGAGTATCCTAACCGTATCTGTTGGCCATGGATAAGCTGCCCGGCTCTAATGGGTGAGCCATACCATCGGCCGCCTTGAAGTAAGGTTCAGCGCTTGGATATGCAGCTCACAAGGTGTCCGTTGTCGATGTCGTCTCTGGGATACTTGTCCAAGTCATACGCTTGACACCGGAACCCATGTTGCTTCGCTGCTGCCGGAGGGGCTAATGATGTCTGGATTACTTGGGGTTCTTGGCCCGTCTCATATTGTTGGCTCAAGGCTAGCTGCACCTCTCTTGAATCTCTTCTTGCATTCTCTCATTTGTTTGATTCAGGCGTTCTTCAAGCGCACTAAGGCTGTTGTGTCTGTCGAGCCTTGCTCCTCGCCCGAAACTCCTATAGGTCTCGGCGTCTGGCGAAACCAACCTTCCACGGGACAACGCCGACGCCTCGTGTCGTCCGGGTGCTCTGGATTTTGCAAGGCCCTTGTTAGCGCGTCGTTCTCCTGTTTGGCACGAAGCTACTACAGGAAGTCTCCTCGATGGGTGTACAAGCCTTACAGCCACATCTCTTAGCACCTCCCCAAACACAGCATTGCCGTTATCATCAAAGGCGCCGCCGTGAGCATAGAACCAATGCTTTGCTCTGTCGGACCAATCCGTTGTTGCGGTGCGATACCCTTAAGCTAGCAGTCTGTTCCCTCTTCTCCCATTTTGGTATTGCATGGCGGTAACCACGGGGCGAGTCGGTGGTGATAATTCTTCTTCTGTGCATTGACTTATTCTTCTCACTCAAACTTTGACCTTCGTCCAAAGTCTTGTATTTCTAAGCGCATCCAGTGATCTTGCAACTTTGGGTGCTTGTTGAAGTCAGGCGTTCGATTCTTCTTGATATACTCCGTGCTCGACTTCTTTTATAAATGCGGAATCGACCGCCATCTTCTTGAGAGTGTAACTTTTCACCTTCTCTTGGTCCCTTGGGGAAGGTGAATGTCTCCTTCACATCGTTCCAAAGCATGTTCTTCGTATCTTGAGGACTGATCCCATTTGCTATGCTAATTGCCACGTGGTCCCTAACGTGGGCGCCGCATGCGAATTGAGCAGCCCAAGCGCCCCGAGGTGCAAGAGGTCGGCCGTCTCGCCGACCGGTGATAACATGTCTTGCCTTCTTCTTCTTGCTTGGACCTCGTGGCGTGATTGCTGCTGGTTGACCGATCTGAAAGCATGGTACAATCATGAGCAGGTCGAGGATGTTGGCTTAGCATGGTAGTGGAACCGACAATCATGAGCGTGGTGATTGTTACCTCGCCGGCCTCAACGTGCTCTGCTGACCTCATCGTGCTCTGCTGACCTCATTGGCCTCGGTGGCCTCGGGTGCGAGCTCCGCCGTCTCATGACCATCATATCCATAATCAAACTTCTCATAAATTCTTAAATAGTCCATAAATGGTTTCTTAGGCTAGAAGAAGCACTTTGAAGGCGAAAATAGATCACATTTCATGTAAAGGTGATGGTACTACTCTAAAAGGCGTGGAAGGCGATGGGGAAGAGGCGGTAGAGAGGATGGTAATGACGCCAAGATGTTCCTAATGTAAATCGGCCAAATACTATCGATGGTAATTTTGCTAGAGTTGAGAGGAAATCAAGTGATGTTATGACCTCATGCTACAAACATGTGCACATGTAACTTTAAAATGATACTTATACATTAGAAAAAATTCATATGATACATATACATCTCGAAATGAAAAAATAATATGAAAAAATTCATATATTCTTAAGAATATATTTGTAATAAAAATAATGAATCACTCTTATTCCACACTAAAATGATTTAAAAAAAATAAGCCCTGCAAGTTCAAGAAGCATAGATCGAGATCATAGTAGCTGCAGCTAACTAATGATAATTCACAACTGTTTTTCAGGATTGTGATATATCACTTTTATACACATACATCTTTATACACACAAATATATATGTTTATACACATACATCTTTGGTCAACAAAATATACATACACATAAAATTGGAGATTTTCTTTTTTTTGTAACTCTCGGTATATAATGAATTTGATCTTGAAATTTCATACGTGAGGACACATATACATATTCATTTGACATGATACATATTCATTTGACATCTCACACATATACATAGAAATCTCACACATATACATAGAAATCTCACACATATACATCTCACACATATACATTTGAAACTTCACATATACATAGAAATCTCACACATACATAGAAATCTCACACATACATAAGCCGATCAATAAAAATAGAAATTTCAAAATTCACGAGAAATTAGAATAATTCACATGATACATATTCATTTGACATGATACATATACATTTGAAACTTCACATATACATAGAAATCTCACACATACATAGAAATCTCACATATACATAGATCAATAAAAATAGAAATTTCAAAATTCACGAGAAATTAGAATAATTCACATGATACATATTCATTTGACATGATACATATACATTTGAAACTTCACATATACATACAAATCTCACACATACATAGAAATCTCACATATACATAGAAACTGATCAATAAAAATAGAAATTTCAAAATTCACGAGAAATTAGAATAATTCACATGATACATATTCATTTGACATGATACATATACATTTGAAACTTCACATATACATAGAAATCTCACACATACATAGAAATCTCACATATACATAGAAACTGATCAATAAAAATAGAAATTTCAAAATTCACAGAAATTAGAATAATTCACATGATACATATACATTTGAAACTTCACATATACATACAAATCTCACACATACATAGAAATCTCACATATACATAAAACTGATCAATAAAAATAGAAATTTCAAAATTCACGAGAAATTAGAATAATTCACATGATACATATTCATTTGACATGATACATATACATTTGAAACTTCACATATACATAGAAATCTCACACATACATAGAAATCTCACATATACATAAAATGATCAATAAAAATAGAAATTTCAAAATTCACGAGAAATTAGAATAATTCACATGATACATATACATTTGACATGATACATATACATTTGAAACTTCACATATACATAGAAATCTCACACATACATAGAAATCTCACATATACATAGAAACTGATCAATAAAAATAGAAATTTCAAAATTCACCAGAAACTCTAGTTTGATTGCTCTCAGATTATTGGGTTTAAATGAAGATTTAGAATCTTCACCTCAATCAAAAATGGGCTGAACAATTTAATTTAGTGACTTAAGCCTTGAACTCTTACCACCTTAACATGCACAAGAAAATTGTAACAGTACATAGAAATCTCACACATACATAGAAAGAAAGTATATACTGCATAACAGAATGATGCCCATAACATTGGCCCATAACATTGTCAATATGATGCATTGCATAGAAAGAAAGTATATATACTGTATATTTATAAATAGTCTAGTAAAGTATCAAGAATTTCATGTCACAATCAGCTAGTTACAAGGATACTGTATATTTATCTACATCCTAATATCTTGATCATCCATGGATAATTAGCAGAGCATGAAGTTTTTATCTACAGCATGAATAATCTTCTATCCTTTGCTCGATTTCAATACCTTAGATCTTATAACAAATAATGATTCTTTGTTTAAGATGCACGGTTGCTACATGCTTTGCCCACTCAAGTGTATTACAAAACTAAAAATATTTACACTATTAACTGTCAATAAAACCTTAATGGACAATCAACATTTCTAAAAACAATTATCAATTAGTGCAGCACATCACAGTCCTAGCTATTACATTAAAAATTGAGCAATGCTATTCTAATTAGTAACCACTAGAAATCTTAAGCGGCGGGATCGAGCTACCACATGAAATCCAAATTATGCGAGCAGTGAAAATAACCAATAATTTCAATCATGCAAGTCTAGCGGTTCAAGGCTTAGATCATTTCATTAAGCGTCATGTTCATTAAGAAACCCAAATAACATCACGAGCAATACCTCTCCTTCCACGGCAAGGATCAAATGCAGCATAACAAGGAGAAATAATGGAGTCATACAACTATTGCTCTCAGATTTAATAAATTGATGGGTTGCTCCAAATGAGCCCTCAACACCAATTTCAGCAATATATCACAGGGGTATACAAATCTGAAACCATTTAGCTAAATGCACGCATGTCGAGGTTAAACTTCGGGATCGCACCTCATAATCTGAATATGAGTTCTAGAACTCTTAACTCAAGAAATGGAGTAATGTGCATTGATATTAAGGTTGCGGTGCTCACATAGCATTTTTTTACTCAAAAGCAACTGGTGTCATTTATGCACTCTTGACTACTCTCTACCCTAAAACAGCAAACATCAAATATCACTTCAATATGACGATTGCATACACAAATGAAATCCTATAATTTGTACCATTCAATCACGAGAAAAGATCATTTTCGGACAAGGAACGATAATGTATCTCGGGGCGGCGGCGAAAACAAAATTTGAGTTTAACTTCAAAGACCGGACTCCAAGCATTCAACTTCAAGCAAATTTGCAACCAAATTAAGGGTGTCTAATAATTGTAGGTTGCAATCAGGCATATTAACATGACAAACTACTTCGAAAAGAAATGGTTGCAATCAGGCAGACACCAACCAATTCTTTAACCCTAGTTCATCATAGAGCACTCTGAAGAGGGACAGTGAGGACTATCGAAGGTGAGGAAGACGAACTTACATTGTACTAAGTCGGAGGTGAGAAATGGCGGCAGGTCGTCGGGGCGAGGAGGATGGCGGTGGGGTCGTCGGGGCGAGGTCGCATGTGAGAGCAAAACCCGGGGCGAGGCGGGCGCGAGAAAAGGCTTCAGAGGCAGGGCAGCGGTGGGGTCGTCGGAGGCCGAGGAGGACAGCGGTGGGGTCGTTGGAGGCGAGGTCGTCGGAGGTCTTTGCAAACGAGCGGGAGGCGAGGAGGAGATTAGGGAACAATGGCGGGAGTAGCAAAATTGGGAAAAGAGGAGGCGGCGGGAGGATTTATAGCTGCACCATCAGTCCCGGTTGGTGTATTCAGCAGGGCGATGTCTCTATCGATCTGGGTTGGATACACCAGCAGGGCGATGATCTCTATCGATCGGTTGGTGTATCCAGCAGTGCGATCGTCGACCTCAGCGACCCTAGGCACTATCGGTCCGGTTGGATACACCAGCAAGGGCGATGTGAAAAGTTTATAAAACTCAAAATGATTTAGCGCCCTTAGTAGTCGATAAGAAATCTCCTCCCATTGGCTAGCGAGGCGCTTAGTCTGGCTCCCGATCCGTGAGGTCTCGGGTTCGAGCCCGCTTCGTGCCCCTAGCCCTTCTTTTTTTTTTTTTTTTTATTTCTTAAATCTCTTGTTTAACTATTGTTTCATTAAATAATTTTTAAAAATGCTTTTACCACTTTAGATTCATTTATCTTTTTTTTTTTAAGAACGGGTTTTTAAATGTACTATTTAACTATTGTTTCATTAAATAATTTTTAAAAATGCTTTTACCACTTTAGATTCATTTAGCTTTTTTTTTAGATTTCTTTTTTAAAATCTCTTGTTTAACTATTGTTTCATTAAATAATTTTTAAAATGCTTTTACCACTTTAGATTCATTTATCTTTTTTTTTAAACGGGTTTTTTAAATGTACTATTTAACTATTGTTTCATTAAATAATTTTTAAAATGCTTTTACCACTTTAGATTCATTTAGCCTTTTTTTAAGATTTCTTTTTAAAATCTCTTGTTTAACTATTGTTTCATTAAATAATTTTTAAAATGCTTTTACCACTTTAGATTCATTTATCTTTTTTTTTTTAAACGGGTTTTTTAAATGTACTATTTAACTATTGTTTCATTAAATAATTTTTAAAAATGCTTTTACCACTTTAGATTCATTTAGCCTTTTTTTAAGATTTCTTTTTTAAATCTCTTTTTTAACTATTGTTTCATTAAATAATTTTTAAAAATACTTTTACCACTTTAGGTTCAATTAGCCTTTTTTTTAAGATTTTAAGAAATAAAGTAATTTTTGCACTCTTATAATTCCATTGCAAATTGTCACCTTGTTATATTAGTATAGAGACTTTGAACAATATTGTTAGTCAAATATTAGTACAATTTGAGCAGAAAATCACGAACAACAGAAAACCTCTAGAGGAATGAGAAACTAGTATGTTAGTAGTCTATTACACCAAAAGCAAGAACAATCCTTATTTGCTAACATACTTTGCTTTTACAAGTGATCCTTCATTATGATCGCGGCGTCGTGGGGAGTTTCCTCTGTATCATTCAGGACACCAATGTCTACATCCACCGTGAAAGGAGGCAGCTCGTCGAGGCCGATTATACTCTTCTTCGTCCGTGACACCCTCAACTCCGACAATCCTTCTTTTACGGAAGAACCACGTGGCGCCTTGGTGATCGCTCTTGCTAGTCTTCTCATACCTTTTTCGGTTTCTTTGTCCATGTCCATCACATAGAATACTGTGTCACATCATTAGCGAAACGAGCGGTTCATCCCTATAGGCCACTTGCTTGAGGTCCACAGTTGTCATACCATACTTATCGATATCCACGGTACGTCGGTTTGACCCATTGGCACCAAACAGAGGGACTTTTAATGGCCGTACTCCGGCTCCCAGATCTCCTCTATGAAACCATAGTAGGTGTCCATCTTTCCATTTTGTCCAAGGCATCTATCTGGACGCCTTTGTTTTGGTTGGTGCTCTTGCTATCACAGGTTGTCGTGTAAAATGTGTACCCATTTATCTCATACCCTTGGAATGATATGATTGTTGTGGGCGGTCCTCGAGCCAAGAGTTTCAATTGTTCATCGTGCATGCGCTTGCCCAACAGATTGCTTTTGTAACCAAGCTGCGAAATGATCCATTTGCTCCCTGCGATCCACTTATCGACTTCTCTGGGTATTGGTAGCGTAGACTCATCTCGTGATTATAGATATCTGAGCCACTCTGATTGCTTGTTTCAATACCGTGAAATGTGCTTGTTTAAATGCAAGTAGATCGTCGCTATAGGATTCTTTTCTCCCTAAAGTCCCTTTTCCCGTAGCCTCCCCTCATGGCGTGATCTGAGGGGCCAATCGGATTCAGATCATCCATGTAACTAACACAAAACTTCGATCACCTCCTCTGTCTTTGACACCTGCATGCAATCACGATATACAGGCGAGACGGTTACAAACATACTTCTTTAGGATACCCATGTACCTCTCGAAAGGAACATATTGTGGAGGAACACAGGTCCAAGAATTTCTATCTCTTTAACAATGTGGACCATGAGATGGACCATAATATCAAAAAAGGATGGAGGAAGATCATCTCAAGGCTAACGGACTATTGACCATGTCATCATGCGGACTAGATAACTTATTATTCGATGACCTTCTGCGACACAGCGTTGAAGAACGAACACGACTTTATGATTGTCCCTCGTACCCAATCTGGCGAATACCTCGCATCACCACTTTGGGAACAAGCTGTGTCATCAACACATGACAATCATGGGATTTTATGTATGCGATTTTATTCTCTTTCATGTTTATGAGTCTCCTTATGTTAGAGAGTATCCGGAAGGGACATTCACCTTGTTCAAGAACTTAATCATGTTTTTTCTCTTCCTTGCTCGAGTGTAGCTCATGGGGTGGAGGTAATGTTGTCCTTTCTCTCTCTTTTCGGATGTAGGTCGTTCACGAGTCCCAATAGCTGTAGGTCCTTTCGTTAGCAGAAGTGTATCTTTTGACTTCTGTACATATCTAGGAAACCTAGTAGGTTCACGCAGACATTCTTCGTGATATGCATGAAGTCCGATGAGTGGCGGACCTCTAAGTCTTTCGATGAAGGTAAGTCCCAAAATATTGACTTCTTCTTCCAAATGGCCTTCGTGTGACCTTGTTCGGTAGGGACGGGTTTGCTACGAGACCTTTTCCAAATACTACTTTCGGATCCTTTACCAAAGAAAATACAAGCGTCCCCACTGCGATGCATGGGCTTCTTCGTTTCTCTTCATCCCATCAAAATTCTCACCCTTCCTCATGTTGGGTCCTTCATATGGAGGAACCTCACGGTGGCCCATGTACACAACCTTTGAAATTTTTTAGGTACTTGCTGTCCGTATCCTCTAAGCGGTGGATCACGGGCTTTATATCCTTTGATAGATAGGCCGATAGGTTACCAAGTTGAAAGGAGGCAGCTCGTCGAAGATTATACTCTTCTTCGTCCGTGACACCCTCAACTCGACAATCCTTCTTTTACGGAAGAACCACGTGGCGCCTTGGTCGATCGCTCTTGCTAGTCTTCTCATACCTTTTTGGTTTCTTGTCCATGTCCATCACATAGAATACAGTGTCACATCATTAGCGAAACGAGCGGTTCATCCCTATAGGCCACTTGCTTGAGGTCCACAGTTGTCATACCATACTTATCGATATCCACGGTACGTCGGTTTGACCCATTGGCACCAAACAGAGGGACTTTTAATGGCCGTACTCGCTCCAGATCTCCTCTATGAAACCATAGTAGGTGTCCATCTTTCCATTTTTGTCCAAGGCATCTATACGACGCCCTTGCTTTTGGTTGGTGCTCTTGCTATCCGGGTTGTCGTGTAAAATGTGTACCCATTTATCTCATACCCTTGGAATGATATGATTGTTGTGGAGCGGTCCTCGAGCCAAGAGTTTCAATTGTTCATGAACAAAAGCCAATTTAGCTAATCCACTTGCTTTTGTAACCAAGCGCAAATGATCCATTTGCTACCTCGATCCACTTATCGACTTCAAGGGTATTGGCGTAGCTCATCTCTGATTATAGATATTGACCACTCTGTTGCTTGTTTCAATAGTGAAATGTGCTTGTTTAAATGCAAGTAGATCAATGCTATATGATTCTTTTCTCCCTAAAGTCCTTTTCAAAAATAGCCTCCTCATGGCGTGAATTAAGCCAAATTCGAGTTCAGATCATCCATGTAACTAACACAAAACTCGATCACCTCCTTCTCAATTTGAACCTTATTTCATAAAGCCTATACTGCGAGACGTTACAAACATACTTCTTTAGGATACCCATGTACCTCTCGAGAACATATTGTGGAGGAAAACAGTCCAGAATTTCTATCTCTTTAACAATGTGGACCATGAGATGGACCATAATATCAAGAAGGATGGAGAAGATCATCTCAAGGCTAACCGACTATTGACCATGTCATCATGCAACTAGATAACTTATTACACACATTGTACCTTCTCGACACAGCGTGAAGACGAATCATCATTTTATGATTGTCCCTCGACCTAATCTGTGAATACCTCGCATCACAAGCCTTTAACACAGTCATCAACACATGACAATCATGGATTTTATGTATCGATTTTATTCTCTTTCATGTTTATGAGTCTCCTTATGTTAGGAGTATCCGGAAGGGACATTCACCTTTGTTCAAGAACTTAATCAATTTTTTCTCTTCCTTGCTACGAGTGCTAGCTTCAACCATGAAGTGAGAATGTTGTCCTTTCTCTCTTTTCCTGGATGTAGGTACGTTACGAGTCCCAATATTTTGGAGGTCCTTTCTTAGCAAGTGTATCTTTTGACTTCTGCATATCTAGGAAACCTAGTAGGTTCACTGAGACATTCTTCGTGATATGCATGAAGTCCAATGGTCGGACCTCTAAGTCTTTCATAGGTAAGTCCCAAAATATTGACTTCTTCTTCCAAATGGCCTTGTGTGACCTTGTTAGAACGTTTGCTACGGACCTTTTCAAATACTACTTTGAGATCCTTTACCAAAGAAAATACAAGCGTCCCTGCGATGCATGGGCTTCTTACGTTTCTTCTGTCCCATCAAAATTCTCACCCTTCCTCTGACGGGTCCTTCATATGGAGGAACCTCTGCCATGTACACAACCTTCGAGAATTTTTAGGTACTTGCTGTCCGTATCCTCTAGCGGTGGATCGGCTTTATATCCTTTGATAGATAGGCCGATAGGTTACCAAGTGCAGGCGTCGTTGATGGTTCTACGAATAGCAATGCCGTAGAGTGAAGTGCTCTCTTTTGTACTCATCCCATACGACACCATCGTTCCACAAGTGTTACAGATCTTCAACCACGGTTTGAGGTACACATCAATGTCGTTTCAGTTGCTCGGGCCTTGGATAAGCAATGGCATCATAATGTACTTCGCTTCATACACGACCAAGGAGGAAGGTTGTAGATACATAGAGTCACGGGCCAAAATCGTTTGAATGCGCTGCTCATATCGCGACGTGTTCATCCCATCCGTACTCAACCCAAACCTTATGTTCCTTGCATCCTCGAGCAAAGTCCGGGTATGTTCTATCGACTTTCCTCCTGGAGCCATCGAAGGTGCCTTAGCCTTCGCGTCCTTACGGTCTTCCTTGTGCAGATCATCGCATGCGCTTGTTAAATAGCGCTTCAACGGGATTCGGGAAATACCACACCACCTTAGCGAGGTCTCTTCTTCTTCGCTGCCTCTACCTCACCTGGGTCATCACGCTGAGGTAATGTACGTTGTTTTGTGTTAACAACGGCTGAAGTGCTGCACTAGGCGCTGACGCGTTGCTACCAATGCTTTAGGCTTCATTTAACGTGTGTTTAGTTGTCTGCACCATTCTAGGTCATTCCGTATGAGCCATCCAAACTAGTTTTGACTTGCATGAGTGGATGCAAGTTGAGTTGTTTGATTGTTTATTTTTGCATCTCACATGTCTGTATTAGAGAGAAGTCTAATTTTTATGTTTTCTCCATCCTATACGAGTGGGTGCAATTATATCCACCAGGTCTGAATGAATAGAAAATCAAATATGTGTCTAACAGATACAGTTATACCCACTCATACGATTCAAACACTATACAGACAACCAAATACACACTTAGAAACACTATTCTTGCAGAAATTTTATGGGAAACTTTACATTACGTAAAAGTTGGTGTTTTCCCGTACTCTAGTGTTCTCTGGAATTCTCGCGATCAAATGGTGCAGCCTCAATGTAGTCCGAGCAGGAACAGTAGTTGATCCCGTCCCACGTAGGACGGTACGAGTAATAGTTTATGGTCAAGATCATTCGACGGGTTGGGACTGAAACGCCCCAAAAATTTCAAATTTTATTTTATTTATTTTATTTGGATTTATTTGAATTTTTCGAATTTGTTTGAATTTCTTTTGGCCTTCCTTTGCTTCTTTCCCTTTCGGGAAAGTTTCCTTTTAGCGCCTTCCTCTTTTGGCCATCCCCATTTTCGGCCTCAGCCGTTCCTTTTCTCACCCGACCCAAATTCCTTCGGCCTTTGGCCCAGCCTGGCGTTCCCGGTCAAATTTTTTCCTTCCCCTCAGCCTAGTCCATTTTCTTCCCCTGGTCCGATTTATTTTTCCTTCGGCCCGATTTGCATCTCCCGCCCATGCGGCCCATATTCATTCCCCTTTCCGGCTCAGTCAAAATTCTTCCGGCCCGCTTGTTCTCCCTCAGCCCAAAATCTTCGTCGGTCGGTTCTCTTTCTTTCCCCGGCCCGCACCCGTTTTCTCGCGTGGCCCAAATTTTCCCTGGCCCGATTTGATTTCTCTCGTCGGCCTTTCTGCCTGGCCTTACCGTTGCTTCTCGGCCGCTTCGCTTTTCTCGCCATTTCTTCCATGACCAATTTCCCCAATCGGATTTCTTTCCCCCTCCGGCCCAATTTTCATTTCCGCTCGAGGCGATTTTCTTCTTTCTCCTAACTGCCATCTTCTTTTTCTTAGAGGCCCAATTCTTTTGGCCGCCTCCATTCCCTTTCATGGCCGAGCCAACCCGCCTGCCTTCTTCTCCTTTTCTCTGCCGCCAGTAGCGACATCGTCCTCCCCACCTTCTTCTTCCTCCGGCCATGTCATGCCAGTCAAGCCTCGATCACTATCCCGTCGTCCTCGTCGCCAAATTTCAACGCCGCATCACGCGCCATCTCCTCCACCAACCACCCCGCCCTGTCGCCGCATCATCCAGGGCGTCATCGTCGTTGAAAAGCTCGACGCCACCTCTCTCCTCCACACCGCAAGCCTTTCTCCGCGCCGAGTTCAACGCTCGTCAGCCACCTGCTCCCGTCGTTTCCAGCTCTGCAGCCATACCGTCCGAGCGTCATCGCCATTAAACTCCCAGTCATCTCTCTCCTGCCCCGCTCCTGTCTCCCTCCGACACCAGCCTCTCCCGGTAAGGTCAATGCTTCGCTGGTCCAAACGCAGCGCCTTGTCCTATCGCCACCAGCTCCATGCGAATCACGCTTCCGTCCTCACCGTCTGGCGTTGAAAATTTTTTAAATTTTTTTTTTTTTTTAATTTTTTTTTTTTTTTTTTGGTTTTTTTTTTTTTTTGGTTTTTTTTTTTTTTTTTCCCCTTTTCCCTTTCCCCCCTTTTCCCGGCCCAAATTCCCCCTTTTTTCCCCCACCCCTTTTCCCCTTTTTCCCCCCTTTAAATTTTTTTCCCCCTCCTTTTTTTTCCCCCTTCCCTTTTTCCTTCCCTTTTTTTCCCCCCTTTTTCCCCCCTTTTTCCCCCCCTTTCCTTCCCTTTTTCCCCCCCCCGGCCGGTTTTTTCCGGCCCAAATTTTTTCCCCAAAATTTTTTTCCCCCCTTTTGTTTCCCCCCCTTTTCCCCCCCTTTTTTCCCCCCTTTTTTCCCCAATTTTTTCCCCCCTTTTTTTCCCCGGTTTTTCCCCCCTTTTTTTTTTCCCCCCCTTTTTTTTTTCCTTTTCCCCCTTTTTTTTCCCCCCCCTTTTGGGCCCCCCCCCCAAAAAGGCCGGCTTTCCCCCCCCCCCTTTTTTTTCCCCCCCCTTTTTTCCCCCAAAAAACCCCCCCCTTCCAAAAAACCCCCCCAAATTTCCCCAAGTTCCCCCCAAATTTCCCCCCAAACCCCCCCTTCCCCAAAACCCCCCCCTCCCAAACCCGGCCCCTTCCCTCCCCCCCCCCCTTTCCAACCCGCCCCCCCCCGGTTCCCCGGCCCCCCTTCCCCGGGCCCCCCCAAACCCTACCTCCCCCCCCCTTTTCCCCAAAACCCCTTCCCCGGGCCTTCCCTTCCCCCAAACCCCCCGGGGCCCCCCCCCAAAAACCCCTTTTCCCCCCCCCCCTTTCCCGCCCCCCCAAAACCCCGGCCCCAAATCCCCTTTGGGCCCCCCCTTTGGGCCACCCCCTTCCGGGCCTTCCCCCCCCCCCTTTTTCCCCCCGGCCCCTTTTTTGGGCCCCTTCCCCCCGCCTTTTCCCCCCCCCGGGGCCCCCCCCCCCTTTTTTCCCCCTCCCCTTTTTCCCCCCCTTTTCCCTTTCCCCCCCTTTTTTTTCCCGGGGTTTTTCCCCCCCCCCCCCCCTTCCCGCCCTTTCCCCCCCTTTTCCCCCCTTTTCCCCCCCCCCAGAACCCCAAAATTCCTTTTTCCCCCCCTCTCCCCCCCCTTTTTCCCCCCCCCGGTTATTGGCCCCCCCCAACCCCCTCAACCCCCCCCCTTCCCTTCCCCCAACCCTTCCCCCCCCCCCGCCCCCCCCCCCCTTTTCCCCCACCCCCCCCCTCCTTTCCCCCGGGGTTCCCCCCCCCCCCCCCTTCCCCCCACCCATTCCCCCCCCCCTTTCCCCCAACCCCTTTTTTTTGCCTTTGGGCCTTTTTTGGCCATTTTTTTTGGGCCCGGGCCCAAAAGGGCCGGCCTTTCCTTTCCCGGTTTTTCCCCTTTCCGGCCCCCCCCCTTCCCCCCCCCCCCCGGGTTGGGGTTGGGGGCCGGGCCCAAACCCCCAGGCCCTTTTTCCCAAAAACCAAAACCCTTTTTTGCCCCCAAAAATTTTTTTTTTTCCCTTTTTTTAAAATTTTAAAACCCAAAATTCCCAAAAAAAAAAATTCCCAAAACCCCAAAAACCCAAAAAAAAACCCCCAAAACCCAAAATCCAAAAATTTTTCCCCCGGGGAAAAAAATTCCCCCTTGGGAAAAAATTTTCCCCCCCCTTTTTTTTTTTTTTTTTTTCCCTTTTTTTGGTTTTTTTTTTTTTTTAAAAACCCCTTTTTTCCCAACCCTTTCCCGGGGAACAAGCCCCCCCCCGGGGGGGGGGCCCCCCCAACCCCCCCAAGGCCCCAAAACCCCCTTTTTCCCCCCCCTTTTTTGGGAACCCAATTTTTTTTTTTTAAATTAGAAAATTTTTTTAAAAGGCTTTTAAAAGGGTTAATTTTAAAAACCCAAAAAAAAGGGGTTAAAACCCCCTTATTTTTGATTAAAAATTTTAAAAAAAAAATAAAAAACCCTTTTAATTAAAAAAAAATTTCTTTTTTTATTTAAAAACCCCAATTGGGGGGGTTTTAAAACCCGGAATTTGGGGCCCCCCCAAAATTTTGGGGGGGGGCCCCCCCCCAAAAGGGTTTTTTTTTTCCCTGGGTTTTTTTGGTTTCCCCCAAAAAAAATTTAACCCTTTCCCAAAAAAAAACCCCCAAACTTTTTGGGGAATTTTTTCCCCCCTTTTTTTTTTCCCTGGGTTTCCCGGGGGTTTTGGGGGGGGAAAGGTGGGTTTTCCCCCAAAAGGTTGGGCCCTTTTAAATTTGGGCCCGGGGCCCGGGAAAAAGGGGGGAACTAAAGGGAAAAAAGGGAAAGGGTTTTAAAAATTTCCAAAAGGGTTTTTTTTAAAGCCCCAAAAAACCCTGGAATTTCCCCAAAAAAATTTTCCGGGGAAAAATTGGGCCCCCCAAATTTAAAAATTTTTTTTCCCGGAAAATTTTTTTGGAAAAAAAAGGGGGATTTTTAAAAATTTTTTTGGTTTTGTTTTTGGGGTTTTTTTTGGGTTTTTTTGGGTTTTTTTTTTTTTTAAAATTAAATTTAAGAATTTAAAAACCCCTTAAATAAAAAAATTTTTTTGGGTAAATTTTTTCCCCTTTTTTAAATCCTTTTAATTTAAAATTTCCCCCGGGAATTTGGGGGGGGGAACCTTTTTCCCCCTTTTTTTGGGGTTTTTTAAACCCCGGTTTTTTTTTTTTAAAAAATTTTTTTTTAAATTTTTTTCCCAATTTTCCTTTTAAAACCCCAAATTTTTAAGGGGGGGAACCGGCCCAAACCCCCCCTTTTTGGGGTTTTAAACCCCAAAAAACCCTTAAATGGTTGGAATTTTTTTAAAAATTTAAAACCTTAAGGGCCTTAAATTTTTTTTAAATATTTAAAATTTTTTTTAAAAACCCTTTTTAAAATTTAAATTTTTTCCTTTTTTTTTCCTTTCTTTTTTTTTAAAAAATTTTTTCTTTAACCCCTTTAAAATTTTTTTGGGGGGTTTTCCCCCCCAAAAAAATTTTTTTTGGGGGGGAAACCCCCCAAAAAGGTTTTTGGGGAAATGGGTTGTTTCCCCCTTTGGAAATTTTTTTTAAATTGGGTTTTCCCTTTTTGGATTTTTGGTTTTAAAAATTAAAAATAAAACCCAAAATTTTTTTTCCCCCCCAATTTTTTAAAACCCCAAAACTTTTCCTTCCCCTTCCCCAAACCCCAAAAAAACCCAAAAAAAAATTTTCCCAAACCCCGGGAAAAGGAAAAAAAACCCCAAATTAAATTTAAATTAAAAAAAAGGGAAAAGGGAATCCCAAAACCCAAAAAAAAATTTTAAAAAAAAACCCAAACCGGGAAAAAAGGAAAAAAAAAGGGGCCCCCCAAAGGAAAAATATTTTTTCCCAAAACCCGAAGGTTTAAAAAATTTAAACCCAAAAAAAAAATTTTTTTTTTAAAAAAAAAAAAAACAACCCTTTAAAAAAAGGGGGGAAAAATTCGAAAAAAAAAAGGGGCCCCCCTTTTAAAAAAGGAAGGGGACAAAACCAAGGGCCCAAGGGAAACAACCCCCAAAATTTTTTCCAAAAAAAAAAAAATTTCCCCCAAAAAAACCCCCCCAAGCCTTTAAAAAATTCCCCAAAAAATTTCCCCAAAAAAAAATTTTTTTAAAAGGAAAGGGCCCCAAAAATTCCCAAAAAAATTTTAACAAAAAAACCCCCAAAATTTAAAAAAAATTTTTAAAACCTAAAAAAAGGAAACAAAAGGGGTTTAAAAAAAAAAAACCCAAAGGGGGAAGGGGTTTTTAAATTTTAAAAATTTAACCAAAAAAAACCAAGAATTTGGAAAGGGGAAATTGGGTTTAAAAGGAATTTTAAAAACCAAAAAACCAAAGGCCGCCTTTTAAATGGGGGAAAACCCGGTTAAATTTTCCCCTAAAAAAAAAAAACCCCCAAGAAACCCCAAATGGAAAAAAATTTCCAAAAAAAAAAAAAAAAAAAACCCAAGGGAAAAAAAAAAATTTAAGGCCCCCAAATTAAAAAACCCCAAACCAAGGGAAAAACCCAAAAAAAAAAGGCCAACAAGGGGAAAACCCCTTTTTAAAAAAACCCCAAAAAAAAAAAAAAAATTAAAAGGGAAAAAATTAAAAAGGGAGATTTTAAAAAACCCCAAAGTTTCCCCCAAAAAAATTTTGGGGTTTTTTTAAGGGAAAAAATTAAAAATTTTTTGACAAAAAACCCAAAAAATTAAAGGGTTGGAAAGGTTAACCAAGGCCCCAAATCCTTTTTAAAAAAAACCTTTTCCAAATTAAAAGGGGAAATTTAAATTTAAAAAAAATTAAAGGGGGGAAAAACCCAAACCCTTTAAAAAAAATTTAAAACGGGAAAAAAAGGGAAAAAAAATTTAAAAAAAAAAGGGTCGGAAAAACCCAAAAAAAATTTGAAAAAATTTCCCGGAAAAAAAAGGAACCTTTAAAAACCCTTTTTAAAAAAAAATAAAAATTGCCAAAAAAAAGGGGAAAAAAAAAACCACCCAAAAACCCCAAAAAAAACCAATTAAAAAGGAAAGGAAAATTTAAAAAAAAGGTTTCCCCAAAAGGAAATTAAAAAACCTCCAAAATTCCATTCAATTAAAAATTTCAAAAAAAACCCCAAAAAAAAAAAATAAACCCGGAAAAAATTTGGAAAAAACCCACCCAAAAAAAAAAAAAAAAACCCCGAAAAAATTTGGGGAAAAGGGGGTTTCCAAAAATTTTTAAAACCCCGGGGAATTTGGGAAAACCCAAAAAAAATGGGAAAAATTAAATTTTTTTTAAATTTTTTTTTAAAATTTTAAAAAAATTTTTTTTTTTTTTTTTTTTTTTTTTAAATTTTTTTTTCCTTTTTTTTTTTCCCTTTTTCCCTTTTAAATTTTTTTTCCCCTTTCTTTTAAACCCCTTTTCCCCCATTTTTTTTCCCCCAAAATTTTTTTCCCCCTTTTAAAATTTTTTCTTTTTTTTTTCCTTTTTTTTCTTCCCCCCCCCCTTTTTTTCCCCTTTTCCCCCCAAAAACCCCTTTCCCTTTTTCCCCAAAAAAATTTTCCTTTCCCCTTTTTCCTTCCCCCCCCCCCTTTTTTTTCCCCCCCTTTTTTCCCCCAAATTTCCCCCCCAATTTTCCCCCCCCCCCCCCCTTTTTCCCCCCCCCCCTTTTTTTTTTTCCCCCCCTTTTTTCCCCAACCGGATTTTTTTCCCTTTCCCCCAATTTTTCCCCTTTTTTCCCCCTTTTTTTCCCCCCCCTTTCCTTTTCCCTTCCCAAAATTTTTGGGTTTTTTTCCTTTTTTCCCCTTTCCCCCCTTTTTCCCTTCCCCTTTTTCCCCCCCAACCTTTTAAAACCCCTTTTCCCCCCCCCCCCCTTTTTCAACCCATCCCCCTTTCCCCCCCCTCCCAAACCCCCCCCCCAAAAAAGGGTTCCCCTTTCCCCCCCCAACCCTTCCCCCCCAAAAACCCCTTCCCAAACCCCCCCCCCACTCGCCCCCCCCAACTCGGCCCCAAAAAGGGGCCCCCTTAAACCCCCCCTTTCCCCCGGCCCCCCCCCCAAAAATTTCCCCCCCTTTCCCCCCCCCCCAAATTTTCCCCCCCGCCCCCCCCCCCCCCTCTCCCCCGGGGCCCTTTTTGGGGGGCCGCCTTTTTCCCCTTTTTCCCCCCCACCACCGCGGACGCCGAACCCATCTCGCCGGCCCCCCCCCTTTTTTTTCCCCCGGCCCTTTTTAAAACCAGGGTTTCCCCCGGGCCCCTTTTCCCTAAAACCCCCCGGGGGCCCCCCTTTCCCCTTCCCCCTTTTTTTCCCCCGGGTTTGGTTTTCCCCGGCCTTTTTTCCCGTTTTTTTTCCGGGGGTTTTTTCCCCCCCGCCCCCTTTCCCCTTCCCGCCAATTAAAAAACCCCCCCCCTTTCCCCAACCTAATTTTTTCCCCCCCCCTTCCGGGTTTAAAAAAATTTGGTAAGGGGGCCCCCCCTCCCCTTTTTAAAAAAAAAATTTTATTTTTGGGCTTCTGGCCGCCCCCAAACGCAAGCGTTCTGGAGGGACCTTCCGTTTTAAATCGTATGGTCTCCTCGAGGGCGGCGTGGCAGAAGAGGGAATAAGTCTTCCGGAGAGGGACGTCCCGCTCGGCCGAAGTCTCACCAACTGCCGGTAGCTTATTTGAGTGCGACGAGCGCACCGTGGGTGTAACCCGAGCCCCGAGCGGTCGGAGAGCTGGTCTGGGGTTATATAGGCCAAAATGAACTGACCGACTTCACGGAGGGCCCCATCTTGGCTGCTCATGTCGGTCGGCATGGGTGCCTTACGCAGGTCGCTTGTTTTACGTCCTAGCTAGATGCAGCCGTGGTCGGCAGGGAGGTCCAGATGCCTTCGCGAGAGGTTCTGGTTCCCGAGTGCTCGTTTTACGTCATAGCTAGACACGGCCGTGGTCGGTAGGGAGGTCCGGATGCCTTCGCGAGAGGTTTCGGTTCCCGAGTGCTCGTTTTACGTCGTAGCTAGACGCGGCCGTGGTCGGCAGGGAGGTCCGGATGCCTTCGCGAGAGGTTTCGGTTCCCGAGTGCTCGTTTTACGTCGTAGCTGGAAGCGGCCGTGGTCGGCAGGGAGGTCCGGATGCCTTCGCGAGAGGTTCCGGTTCCCGAGTGCTTGTTTAACGTCGAAGCTAGATGCGTTAGTGCTATTTTTACACCGTAGCTGGACGCGTTAGTGCTATTTTTACGCCGTAGCTGGGCATGTTAGTGCTATTTTTACGCCATAGCTGGGCGTGTTAGTGCTATTTTTACGCTGTAGCTGGGCGTAGGGCGTCCATCTCGAGTCCTCGTCGGGCGAGGCAATCTGCGAGAGGAGAGGCACGCGATCCCACGATACGCCCGTCCCGGTGTGGGACTGGAGGGGTGAGCAGATGCTTGTTTGCCTACGCTGGCGAACATCGTGCTCGTGGAGCTACAAACGGGTTATCCGAGTGGGCCACTGAGGTCACGACCTCCGAGCGGACGATCCTCGGCGGGTGTCCGACTACCGGGAGCACTCCATAAAAACCTTTTTACTCAATCCGTCATGGGACCCCGAGCTGCTCAGTAACTTCGGGCGCACTGGGCTGCTACTCTTTCTGGGCTCCATGGAGAGTTTGAAGTATGGTCTCGGACACAAGCTAAGGCGATTGGGTCGTCTGCCGACCCAACTAAAGACCCACCGAGGGTTCGCCTTAAATCTGCCCCTCGCTCATTTGCCTGTCGGGGTCGGCCAGAGATCCACTTGGTGGATCTTTCGCCTCGGGAGCCCATAACCAGGTCTTGTTCGCGAGGCATCCGAGCCTCTGTCGCCACTCCGAGGCCAATACGGCTTGGTGGACTTTTTGTACCTGCTTTGGGTCGGTTTGAACCAGCCCGGAGTCGGAGGTTTAGGGGTCGCGGGGCGTTTTGCCCAAAGCGGTACCCCGACGTCCCTGCAAACATTTACTGTGTGCGCGGGAATTTAAATGTGAAACGAAATGATCGAGGGTGATACATCTTACCGGATTGGCGAGCGATCGGTCGGTGTGCGTCCGACCAATACGCACTTCGGTAGGTACCTGCAGACTTGGTGCGACGAGCGCTGAGGCGTTTTCTCGCCTCTCGTCCTTGCCGCCCCCTCGCTTCTTGCGATTTCTACTCCTGAAAACGTCATGGACTGCACTTGCGCGGGGGAGGAGCGTTCCCGACCAACTGCGGGTCGCACAGTATGGGTACCCCCTTCTTTCACAAAGCATCACTTCGCAACCACAGCCACTGGGGCGTAGGCCGTAATGCTCGGGTCGAAAGGGCTTATCTTTTATTTTGGATGCGGGAGGTATTGTGGCGGTCGAGCCCTCCACTCGGGGCCACCTCGGCCCATCCAGACGTCACCTGGCGCCGACTGCCGACACAGCCAGCCTAAGCTGGAGTGGAAATCGAAGGGTCGCACTGCGCTTCCCTGGCCGGCACAGCGTCCTTTCACCCCAACCGTCACGTCGCATTTTAATGCGAGGCAAGGGGCATGGACAGGGCACATCCCGTCGTGCAGGACGTGCAGTTAATGCCCGCACGACGCGTCGCCCGGGATGACTCCACTTCGACCACTCCGCCCCGGTCCTATAAATATGGTGCGGAGGGAAAGAGCCACCATGCGCAGTTTGCTCCCTCCGCCTTCCTATTCTTCTTTTGCCCTCTGTCCAAAGAAGAGGGGAAGGATCAGAAGGCAAGGGCGTTGATGGCGAGTGGCGGCGATGATCGTAGGGCCAACAAGCGGGAGGCAGCGGCGGACCCCCTGGGGTCGGGCTCCAAGAGATCCCGTGCTGCCGGTCAGTCGTTGATGCGTGCGAGAAGGGGAGGGCTTGTATTGCCCTCGTCGATCTTCCGTATCCAGAATCCTCGTTCGGAGTGAGTCTTCTTTGTTTGTCCTGGCGATGGCTTCGGTTTTCCTCTTGTTGCTAATGTTGAACTGTTTGATGTTTTGACCACCGCCATCGCTCGGGTTCTGCGAACCAAGCTGTGTACGCGCCGCCACCTCGATGAGAGGGTGGTTGCCATCGCTTTCGACGAGGGCGCGGGCAGCCAGCATGACGGCCGCGTGACGCTACCGACGCTTCCTTAGCGCCGCAGCTCGCCGACTCGCCCGCCGGGCGGAAGTGTTGTCGCCGGCAAGGGACCCGGACCCGATCGGAGGGGAACTGACGCAAGCGCGTGAGAGGTGGCGGCGGAACGGGTCGCCGCCGCCGAGGAGGAGCTTCGCCACGCGCCAAGACGCTGCGTCGTCGCAGCGAGCCGAGTTGAGGCCGCCGTGGAGGACCTCGGCTGTACGTCTGAGTACCGCCTCGCCTCATGGGCTCTCCTCGCCTGCTCGCCAGCCTTCGAGAACATGGGCAGGAGCCTCGAGTCTCGGGGTGAGGCCGCCGAGCCTCTGAGCTTACTCCGGCGGATACGCTCCGCTTAACCAGGCGGCCGATGCCCTTTCAGACTTGCCCCAGCGCCTTGCGTGGCGCTCCGCTCGCGAGGCTTGCCGCTCTCAGCCATGCATGGAATATGTCTTGGCTTTCTTTGCGCCGCTGTCAGCGATCCTTTGACCCGATTGCAACCGTTGCCGGGATTGAGGGGGACGCGGACCAAGCGCGGGCCAGGGTGCGGCCGGCGACGGAGAAGGTGGCCGGGCTGGGCGACGTCTTCGAGAGCAGCGATAGCTCGGAGGACGACACCGCTGAGGGCGACGCTCGATCAGAAGCCTAGAGACGGCCTCGGGCTCCTCCCGCCTCCTTTCTTTCTTTTTTCTCCTTTTTTGTTTTATACGCGACACTTTGCATAGTGCGACTTTTGGGATTTTGCCTTACATTGCGCGTTTTCTTCTTCGTGACAAGCGCCTCACTGGATGACCGTAGCCCTTAGGAATCCTCCGAGGTTGCACGGGCGTATGGCCAGGGCGCTGATACTTTGACGGAAACGCAAAAGTAGTGATGAAACCGCCGGCCCAGAGGCGTGCCCCAAACCGATAAAGGACCGTCCCCTAAGGTTATCCCCTTTTCACCGTGACGCGCTACTCCGAGACCGTAGCCGCTGGGGCGTGGGCCATGGCGCTCTTGGCAAAAGGAGTTACCATCGAGATAGGTCTCGATGTTCGGTTGGTGCACGATCTCAGATGGTCATGCGTAGGTGGCGACCCTCGACGCCTTACGACGATCGTGGCGGATCAAGACGTCGCGCCGGGCGGAAGTTTGGCCAAGGTCGCAGGAATAAGGGTGAAGTTTAGGGATAAAATCGCCTTAACTTTTCGATATTCCATGCGTTGGGTACAACGTTGCCGTCGGCGTCTTTGAGTCGAAAGGTATTGGGTCGGAGAACTTCCACGACGGTGAAGGTCCTTCCCATGGAGGGACGACTTGTGCTCGCCGACGTTGGATCGACTGGCGAGGGACCAGTCGCTAACGAAGGACCGTCCGCGGACTGTCGATCATGGTAGCGCCAAGCAATATCCACCGACATTGGCCGATCGCGAACGGCCACATCGCGCCCGTCAAAGTTGGTCGATGGCGTCTTGTTGCACGTCAAGCCCCGCGCCTCGAAAGCTTGCATCGCGGTCTTGCCGTAGTCCAGGTTGGTGGGTAAAACGGCTTCCGCGCCGAACACCAAAAAGAATGGTGTGAACCCGGTCGATTGGGTCGGCATGGTTTGCAGGCTCCAAAGGACGGAGGGCAACTCGGTTGCCCATCGTCCCGCGAATTTCTTGAGTCGATCGAAGATCCACGGCTTTAGCCCTTGGAGGATCATGCCGTTGGCGCGCTCGACCTGGCCATTAGTCCGCGGATGGGCCACAGCTGCCCAGTCGACGTGGATGTTGAAGTCGTCGCAGAACTCAAGGAATTCTTTCCCTGTGAACTGCGTGCCATTATTGGTGATGATGGAGTTCGGGACTCCAAACCGATAGACGATGTCGCGGAAGAAGTTGGCCGCCTGGACAGAAGTGATGGTGGCGACCGGCTTAGCTTCTATCCACTTGGTGAACTTGTCCACCGCGACGAGCAAGTGTGTCAAGCCCCCAGGCACCTTCTTAAAGGGACCGACCAGATCAAGTCCCCAAACGGCGAACGGCCATGTAATAGGGATCGTCTGCAGGGCTTGCGCGGGAAGTTGCGCCTCTGTCGAGCAAAGAATTGGCACCCTTCAGTCGTAACAATCCTTTCGATCGCCATCGCCGTTAGCGAGAAAACCTTAGCGAAGGCTTTGCCCACGAGGGATCGTGGGCGATGATGTCCGCAAATCCGGCGTGGATGTCCAAGCAGCCAATCCCTTGGTTCGCCAGATGCGCCACGAGGACCCGGAGGGGCTCCTCTTGTAGAGGTCTTCCCGACCAAGACAAAGGATTTCGCCCGAGCGAGGCGCCGGCCTCGGTGGGATCGGCGGGGAGCGATCCGCTTGCTAGTCGGTTGATGAAAGGTTTCTCCAATCGAGTCGGCGACGAGACGCCGTGGCTCGATTCAAAGTCCGACTTGAACGCTCGGCGATCCTGAGTGGGCGATCTTGAGGGCTCACTGGATGTTCGGAGGAGAATCCACCAGTATGGTGGGCTTGTAGAGGTCTGAGACGAAGATCTCGACAGATCGCCCCTACTGAAGCAGATTGGCGGTAGTCGGCTTCCCATTGTAACGGCGGTAGCTATGGTGAAGTTCAAACCCTTGAACCTTTCCTCCAATTTACGTATTTCTCGGCGGATGCACCATACGATCATCACGAGGCTCGAAGCCTTCATGACTTGGTCGACGACAAGCTTGGAGTCGCCGTGTACGTTGAGACGGCGCGCGCCGAGGTCGGCAGCAATCCGGAGACCGTTGACGAGTGCTTCGTATTCGGCGACATTGTTGGTGGCGTCGAAGTGCAACCAAATCGCGTATTGAAGCTTGTTTCCGAGTGGAGAGATGAGGACGATTCCAGCGCCTGCTCCGTTTTTGGTGTAGGACCAATCGAAGTACATCATCCAGTACTCGGGGTCCTCGGGCGCGGGTGGTGCCTGGGCTTCGGTCCATTCTGCGACGAAGTCGGCCAGGGCCTGCGATTTGATGGCCGTCCGGGGGACATACGATATGTCGTGGCTGTTGAGCTCGAGAGCCCATTTGGCTATTCTTCCGGAGGCGTCGTGGCTGCGAATGATCTCGCCGAGCGGCATAGAAGTTACCACGGAGATCGGATGCCGGTCGAAGTAGTGGACTAGCTTCCTCTTGGCGATGAGCACCGCGTAGAGCAGCTTTTGTACCTGAGGGTACCGGGCCTTGACTCGAGAGTATCGACCGATGAAGTACACCGGCGCGACCTTAGTACGCTGCCTTCTTGATTCGCTCATTAACGAAGCGCCGCTAACGACTGGGTCGTGGCGGCGATGTAGAGGAGGAGCGACTCTTGGCGTTAGGCGACCAACACCGGGGCGTGGTTAAGAACGCCTTCAATCGATTGAGGGCTTCTGCGCTTCTGCGCCCGTGATGAAGTGGTCGGACTTCTTGAGCAGCTTATAAAGCGGCATTCCGCGCTCACCGAGGCGGGAGACGAAACGGCTTAGGGCCGCTAGGCATCCCGTCAGCTTCTGGACCCCCTTCAGGTTGCTGATCGGACCCATCTTCATAATCGCAGCGATCTTCTCCCGATTAGCCTCGATGCCGCGCTCGGAGACGATGAAGCCGAGCAGTTTTCCCTAGGGGACCCCAAAACGCACTTCTCGATTGAGCCCGATCACGAAACCTTCGAGGTTCGCAAAAGTCTCCTCTAAGTCAGCGACAAGGTTGTCAACCTTCTTAGTCTTGACGACAATATCGTCGACGTACGCCTCGATGTTACGCCCGATCTGGTCGTCAAAACACGTTTGCATACATTGTTGGTATGTAGCACCCATGTTTTTCAGACCGAACGGCATCGTTATGTAACAGAACGAGCTGAACGGAGTGATGAACGAGGTCACGAGTTGATCGGACTCCTTCATCGCTATCTGGTGGTAGCCTGAGTAGGCGTCCAGGAAAGACAGGGACTCGCACCCTGCGGTGGAATCGACAACTTGGTTGATGCGGGGCAATGGGAAAGGGTCCTTGGGACATGCCTTATTGAGGTTCGTGTAATCGACGCACATTCTCCATTGCCCCGACTTTTTTTTACAAGCCGCGAGGTTGGCGACCACTGGGGTGACGGACCTCTTTATGAACCCCGCACTAAAAAGCTTGGCGACTGCGCTCGCCGATAATCTTGGCGCCTTTCTTCGTCGAAGCGGCATAGCGTTGAACGACCGCCTTGAGCCAGCCGAATATTCAAGAGCGTGTTCGGCGACTTCCGCGGGATGCCTGGCATGTCCGAGGGTTTCCATGCAAAGGCGTCCCGACATGCGCGGAGGAAGTCGACGAAAGCGTTTTCCTATTTGGCGGGAGCATGGCCCCGATCAAGACGGTCTTGGTCGGATCTTCAGATCGACCATGACCTCCTTCAGATCCTCGGGGACATGAAGGATCCGGACCACGACTTCATCGGAGTTGGGGCGGATTCGAGGTCTCCTTCCGGAGATTCTCAAGTTCGGCGGACGCAATGATCGCCGATGCCAACTCACAACTGATTTTCTCGCAGTTGTAAGCGAGCTGAAAGGATGCGGCCACGGTGATGACTCCCCGCGGCCCCGGCATCTTCAGCTTGAGGTAAGTATAGTTGGGGATCGCCATGAATTTGGCGTAACACGGCCTCCCCATTATGGCATGATAGGAGCCAGGAAACCCCACGACCTCGAAGGTGAGGGTCTCGGTGCGGAAGTTGGCCTGGTCCCCGAAGGTTACGAGCAGATCGATCTACCCGAGTGGATGGGCTTGCAGACCGGGAACGATGCCGTGGAAGGGCGCTTGTTGCTCGATCGAAGACTTGAGCGAGGATTCCTGAGATCAAGGTCTCAACATACAGGATGTTGAGACTGCTGCCGCCATCCATGAGCACCTTGGAGAGGCGCTTCATCCCCACAATGGGAGCCACGACCAAAGGGTATCTCCCCGGGTGCGGGACGTGGTCGGGGTGATCGACCCGGTCGAAGGTGATCGGTGACTCGACCACCGAAGATACTTGGAGCACACGCTGGGAGCCGTGTGAACCGGATGAAGAAGCCACGACGCTTGTCGGCAGAGCTCGCTCGTCCGCCAAAGATCATGAGGCAGCCATCAGGTTCCGGGAATTCTTCGGCCGCCTCCTTGGGCTCGGCATCTGGTGCCGAGTCGCGCTTCTTCCTTTTACCCCATGCGGAGGTTCCGGAGATGAAACGCTTCAGGGTTTCGCATTCCCTGTACTTGTGTATGACGGGGTACCCATGATGCGGACATGGGCTATCCATCAATTTTTCGAAGTGGTCGGGATCCTGATGCGCCTGCCGATTGGCAGAGTGGTCAGTTGCCATGACCACAGGGCCCTCGCGGCCCTGCTTCCCCTTCCGTTTCTTCTTGTCGAAGCGGTCAGAGGTAGCACTGGCGTCGGGGGCGGCCTCTTGCTTGGCCTTCCCCTTGTCAAAAATAGCCCCAACAGCCTCCTCGTTGGAGGCATGGTTGGTGGCAATGTTGAGGAGCTCCTTGGTGGTCCTAGGCTTGGCGCAGCCCAGCTTGTGCACCAGGGCTTTCGACGAGGTACCGTAGATGAACGCCCAGACAACATCCAAGGCCGGTGATGTCGAGAGCTCGTTGCATTGTTGGGAGAACGCCGGATATAATCCCGAGAGACTCCCATTGCCGCTTGCAGCTCTTGAGATCCCAGAGTTCCCTAGCGCCAGGTGCCACGAAATTACCGATGAAGACGCTCTTTAGGTCGGCCCAGCTCCTGATGGTGTTCGCGGGCAAATACTCGAGCCATGCTCGGGCGGAATCTGCGAGGTAAATGGGGAGGTACTGAATGACGAAGAGATCGTCCGTGGCACCTCCCGCCCTGCATGTGAGCCGAAAGTCTTCTAACCAGACACTGGGGTTCGAGGCCCCAGTGTACTTGGTTATGTTGGAGGGGCCTTAATCTGGCGGGAAGTTCAAGCGTATTTCCAGCCCAACGCCCGCGTCTCCGCACCATCGGGCTCGGGCGCGGTGGCGGGGCGATCACGTCCGCTGCTCGATCGGGCTCGACCGCCTCGCTTTCCGCCGGGTCCCTATGGTGCATGAACGCTCTGCTGGCCGCATACTCGCGCACCGGGGTCACGAGGTCTGGGCCGCGGGCGGCCATAGTACTGGCCCCGGCGATCTCAGCGGCAACGGTGGGGTGATGGAAGAAGCCCCGAGTGGAAGAAACGGAAGGTTGTACATCTGCCGGATCGCGAGACGTTCTACCACCTCGGAGGTTCTCGTAGGTGGCCTTAGCCCCGGATCCTCTAGCTCGGGGATGCCGCTGGCAACATTGCCACGCGGCGAACATTCTGGCCGGGCGCGAGGAAATACTGAGGTCGTGGCGACCCCTCGCCATTCTTTATTGAACCCGCCACAAGGCGTCTGCGGCAGTGCATGCGAAGGCCAGCTTGCCTTGCTCCAGATCGGTCTCGAGTTTGACAAGCTCAGGCCTCTTGAGCCTCAATTGTCGCGTTGCCGGAGACTCCGACGGCCGCTTGAGAGCCTCGGTGCACTCATGGCTGATTTCCGCCTCCGCGCCTCGGCTGCGGGCGGCGGTTCCGGCCGACGGAGGTGGTGGTCGGACGCCCATTTCACCATGTTGCACTCATGGGGTACAACGCTACCGGATGTATGCTCCACGTCTGAGCCGGAATCGAGGATGAAGGGGCTCTCCAGCAGATCGTAGACGGAGGTCGGCAGATGGCCGACCATAGCCACGAGGTGCGAGCTGTGTGGGTGATGATCTTGCCATCTTGAAGTCACGAGGACCGCTACTAGAGGTAGCGTGGCGGTAACGGATTCCACCTTGGGGCCCGCGCAGGGTCCCCAAGCCGAAGGTCACCGAGAGTGTGGACGACGAAGTCCAGGCTCGAGGTAGGCGCTCGCGCCTGGAAAGTGGCGGGGATGAGCACGAACTCTCCCGCCGGGACGGTGATGAAGTCGAGGGAGCCGAAGCGGATCCGGCCTTAGACGCAGAGCGTCGTGCGTCGTGAAGGAAGCCATCGAGGAGGAAATGGGAATCCAGAGATCGCGAAGATGATGCTATGAGCCCCCTACCTGGCGCCAACCGCGGTGTTTCAGATAACCGCAAGTAAATTAAGTAAGTGTAGGGATCGGCGCTCTCTCTCCTCGAATGGTTAGACAAAAGCCTCAGATTATCTTCGGTCGGTGGAATGTCCCTACTTCCAGTTTGTGGTGGCGGTTTGTATTGCCTTGAGCTCGGGGAGCAAGTAGAGGTTACAAACAGAGGCTAAGGACAGACCCTTAGCCCTCGCTCGGGAAGAAGAAAGCGGGAGAGCTTTCCTAAGCTTGGAGCCGACCCGGGTCGGAGGACCCTGAGCGATTTACGGGGTGGTGCCGGTCAACGAACTCACGTGGGTGCGTGTGAAAGAGGGAATGTCTATCTCCCTCCTCCAAGGGCCCTGCCTCCCTTTATATAGGCCGAGGGGGCAGGTTACACGAGGATTTGAATAGAGAGGTAGGGGAATTGCTACGTCCCAAGGTCCTAGTCTTGGTCATGATGATCGACAGCTCTCGTCCGGGTGACTCTGGTTCATCATGATGATCGACAGTTTCAGCGCATTCCATACGGGTGGAGACACAACGGGCGGCGCCCTTTTCGCGCGCAGACTGCCTTCTCGAGCGCTTTGCCGAGATCGACGCCCCAAAAGAAAGGTGCTTTTGTTGAGGCCGCCTCCGCTGTTTCGGGAAGGAATCGTCGCCTCTAATGTTACTGATTCGTCTGCGGTAACAGATGACCGCTCGGCGTGGAGATCGCCGACGTGGCAGAGACTACGGGGTCGAGGCTTGCGGGGACTCTAGTCGGGGTCCTGGTCGGAGGAGGTTCCTCCGGAAGCATCGGCCCTGAGTCGGTCGGGGCAGGTGGGTGCGTCCGATCCGAGATTTGGCCGGAGCAGTCTAGGCGGGTGACCCTTTGGGGTGTAGGGCCGGCTCTGATAAAAATGTGGGCCAGCGTGGCCCATTTGGTATTACCTTTAATCTCGGCAATAACCCCCTTTCAGTAAGGGACGAGGGCCACGTTAGTTTCACCTTCAGGGTTACTCGCCATGGGGTACCCCCGGTATGTGTATTCATCACCGTCTCTCTCCTCTCTGGCCGCCCCTCTCTCCTCCGCTCCCTGGCTATAAAAAGCCCCGCCCCTCGCCATTCTCGGCGCCCCGAACCCGCACCACTCCTCTCAACCTCCCCCGCTTACCCATTCCGCTCGGCGCTCTCCATCGCCATGGCCGAAGCTTGTCTCCCGCCTCCAGTGCAGACGCCGTCCCGCCTCCCTCACTCTCCCAAATGATTTCCGCCACCTGTTCGTTCGTGGGGTCCTCCTTCCCGCCCACCCATTCCTCCTCCTATCCACCGATTCAAATTCGCGCCATCTTCTTAGCCTCTGCCGCCACTACCGCTTTCTCTTTTTCCGTCATTGTCGTGTGGTCCCCTCCGCCACCCGCTACCAGAAGTCGCCGGCCTTGGGCCCCGATGCGTCGGCGCTTTTCTGTCTCGCTGCCGCTGGGCCCACCATGTTCAACATACGCGCCCACCATCGCCACCGGGCCCGATGTCACCATCGCCATCGCCATTGGTGGGGCGTCTTGAATAGGCCACATGCGCGTATCCCACACAGCTCCACAAGAGCAGTCGAAGGCGCCATCAGGCAGCCCAAGCCAGAAAACCCTTCCCCTTTTTGTTTCCAATTTCTGGATTTTTTATTTATTTAAATCCGAAAATTCGGAATAAAAATCCAGAAAATTCCTCAAAAATCCCCAAAAAACCCAAAAATTCCCAAGAATCCCAAAAATGCCAAAAATACATATTCTTGATCAGTTCGAGCTGCTGAGTCCAAAAATGATCTCCGTTTCACCATATCGAGTCCAGAAAAATTCCAAAAATGCCCCTGAGCTCCGTTCCGGCCATTTTCTCTCCCGTCTCTTTTCCGTTTCTTTTTCGTTATTGTTTTTATTTGTTTATTTATTGGTTTTTGCTTTTTCGCGCTAGATCCAACGTCGGAACAACTCTCAGAGCGAAATCGGAGCTGGAGCAGTTCTTGGAGCCGCGTCAGGAGCAAGCGCCGCACGAGACCAGACATGACACCGACTGTCTCTCATTAGGCGAACCTCTAACCTCGCAAGGCAAGCCACACTCCTTGAACATGTTGAACCCCATTTTTCATATATTTACTGTATATCTAGATGTAGTTATTTGCACTTGCTTGTAAATAGAGTAGTAATTTAAAAAGAGCTAATTTAGAATGACTTGATTAGTTAAAACCCAACCCCTTGATTAAAACCATGTTGATAATGCCGTAATCATTTGTCAACCCTAGATTATCATGAAATGCACCACGTAGGATAGATAAAACTATAAAAATTTACTTTTATTCAATTACTCAAAAACCCCGAATATCGATTTGGGGCTTATTTTAAAACTGCTATGGTTGGGGGATGCACTGGGGGGACCACGGAAGGTGGTTGCGGCCTAGCCCCCAACTGATGACCAGGCCCAAGGTGTTGTGTGTTGGGTACAGTGGACCGTACCGGTGTTGTTTTGTCTGTTGGGCTGGTCTTCGGCAATTAAGGATCAACCCCTTAAGCAAAGTAAATAACATAGTCCTCTCTCAACCACAAGTTGGGCCGGTCAGCTCTGTTGACCTGATCCAACGTAGCCCGGTATATTGTTTTTCCCCTTGGAATGCCTACAGGTGGTATCGCGTGGGTTTGGGGCATGGAACGGGATGGTGTGGCCCTTGCCGGTTCTCATAACGGTAGGTGTTCCTCAATCGGCTAGTCCGTGCCGCCCGCATTGGCCCGTGGGCATTCTGGGGACTGGGGAACTAAAGCTTAAACCTACTGGGTAGGAGCTAAAGAGGGGAAATTCATTGAAAGGTTATGTTAATCTCGGTCCGGCCGCATGCATAAAAGTTGCATGTTAATTGCGCAGCACCAACGATAGTAGATTATCTTGTGGGTAAAGTTGAGTAGCTCACAGAGTGAACCAAATGGTATTGAATATGCCGTGCTTAGGTTAATGAAGTCAAGTTAATTTCGGTGATTCCGATGGCGAGCTTGAGTAGATTGAATAATAAATTAACCTTAATTCAGGATTTTGTTAATAACTCTGTGGTTTGCATCATGTCGATGATGCTGTTGATGGTTTGTGTTTCAAATGTAATATATATGTTAAGTTAAGTTCTAGTTCATGTATCCACTAAATACTTAAACTAGAGCCAATCACTTGAAACTCTGTGCATGTAATATTCAGAACTTTCCGTGTGGTTTGTTGAGTACGGTTGTGTACTCACCCTTGCTCCTAATCCCCATTTTAGATTTCAATGAAGTTGGCGAGTGCCGAAGGAACGCCGTTAGCGACGATGTTTAGTTTTGAAGGCCTTGGTCTATCTGCTCGAGCCTTTCCTGTGGGAGTTTTTGGTAATGTACCTGGTGCCAGTCGCACCTTTTGTAAACTCTGGCTGTTAGGCCCTTAATTTATCTATCAAATATTCGCATTTGTGTTTATGTCTGGCAATGTGCACTTGGTTACCCACAGCTAAACTCCTGGGTAGCTGTGAGGGTATTTATACGCACCCCCTGAAAAGGGCAGTCCATTACAAGTGGTATCAGAGCCCGGCTTGACCAGTAGATCAAGACCTTAAGATGGCTTAGGAATTGTTTTTTTAAACTATTTAAAAACTTAAGCAAAACTGATTGCGAAAATATGTAAGCATATTAGCTATCTTTCTTTTCTTCTCACCTCCTTCTACCTTACCTAAAATTCTATTTCCAAAAATTATTTAAGGTTTTTCTTTCTCAACTAAACTTCAAAATTTGCGTAGTAGATGGCGCTTAGAATCTTCTCACCCCTAGTAAATCTTAGTAGTCGCTTTTAGGTGGTGGACCTGAACCAGCTCGTCGACAAGAAGGAATTTCTGCCGTAGTCGATCGTTAGTCTACCCCTCTGTTGTAATAGGTTTTCTGGTAATGTAACATGGGTCGTACCAAACCTTAAGACGGTACTGGTTATGACTCCATAATATATGAAAAACTATGTTCCATTATTCCTGATAATTTTGGGTTGCCCTAAAATATCCGTATAGCCCTACCAAACTCAAAAAGCTCCTTCCCTTCGTCTAAGCCTCTCACCTATTCGTTCTATTCTTACCCCAAGTCTAAATCTTACTTACCTTCTGCTTGCCCAAAACCTGTTGCAAAACTGAGTAAGAGTCAGAAAAAGCCAGATGATGGGAAACTAAATTGCACCAACACTTGAGCGATAAAGCAGAATCAGCCGAAACCCAGCCAAACTACAAGTGTTAACTATAATGGAAAGGAACAAGCATCAGGCAGAGATGCACCAGATTTAGCTAATGGAAAAAAAATCTCAGAACAGCTAGCAGCCAGATCCCAAGGACAGTTCTAGAGTATTTCCACCAATTCAACCGGCATGTTACACCCAGAGGAAGTGAACACCGAAGCAAAGAACATGGAAATATTTTTTTCGAAGATCTCCAGAAGGATTTAAAGTACCATATTACAACATTTGACTTTAATGACTTGCCGACAATGGTATTCAAGCAAAGGAAACCCAGAATAACTTGGAGGACACCCAGAAAATGAAGGCACAGTAACCCAGAATACAGACTCCAGAACCAGTAGGACAGAGGATGCAAGTCCCATTCCCGGGTTTATCACAAAAAGGCAAGCGACAAGTGGACAAAGACCAGCTCCCACCGCAACACAATCCCACATGGTGCAATGCTTCAATTGCAATGGAAATCACTTCATAAATGATTGCCCCGGGAAACAGATAAGTTGCTTTCCCTGTTCACGAGCAGAGCACGTCAGACAAAATTGCCCAAGACAACATCTACCAACACAAGCATCAAACCTCCATTTCAACCAATGGACACTTAGTTCCCTACCAATCCCATGACAGCAGGAAGGTATGTTACAAGGAAGGAGGTCAAAAATCAGAATAGAACTCCAGTGGCAGAAGTTAGAATACCCTCAGAAATTTTCAAGGGAAAGGTCAATCATGGTTCTAAAGAAAAAGCAGTAGAAGTAGCAGTCATCGTCAGTAGAGTTGGGTGACGAATATGAGGACTTGGAATTGACCAACCGAGAAATCAAGCTCAAGACCAGTTTGTTGATGGAAGGTCTGAATGTCGTTCTAAGAATGGATTATTACCCAGACATGAGACAGTATTAGATCATCAAGAGCAGTCGTCGCCCTCACGAATGGCCAGGGACAGTAAGTCAGCAGGCAGTTAAACTCAAGGATTGCAGAAAGGAAATGAATCAACATCCTCACGTCAGAAATACCCAAGATGATAATCATTCAAGATTTGCCAGACCAAATTGACAAGAAAAGCGACCTAACCCACCATGAGGAACCAGTCAGGGATGGAAAAGGAACCTTGACCTACAAGTGCACTACAGGAAACGATACTTTTTTCGTCGGCCTAACATTTTTTTCGTCGGCCCAAAAAAACCGACGTATATAAATGCATAAATTCGTCGGTCCCACAAATACCGACGAAATTAGTTATATTTTCGTCGGTTTCAGCGTTCTAGCCGACGAAAGTAAGGAACCGCCACGCAAGATTTTCAAAAATATTTCGGGACCATTTTCGCTCGGTCAAAGCCGATGAATTTATGCCACGTGTCGCACATTGTTATTTTCGATGGCCGAACCGACTTAATTTAAGACACGTGGCGCCGGGCATGTATTTTTCGCTCGGTTTCGACGATTTAAACCGCTGGAGGGAAAAAGTTGGCCCATGCCCGAATCGGTGCTGTTCGCTGCGCCAACCGTGCCCTACAGCGCGCCACGCTCGCGCTTCTCATATACGCTGCTCGCTAAGCCCGCCGCGCCGCTCGCTTCGCCTGCCGCTGATCGCCGCCATACAGCGCCTCAGCCCGCCGCTCGCCTCATTTCGCCGGCTTCATCGCCAGCGCCTCGCCGCGGCTTCGCCCTTCGCAGCGCCGCAGCGCCGGCTCGCCTCCAGCCTCCTGGCATGCAAAGCCTTACGCGCCGCGCCTCACCATGCGCAGCCGCTCACAGCGTCACAGCGCCACATCACCCAAGCATCACAATGACGCTACGCCGCCCGCTCATGCCAGCCCAGCCTTACGCGCCACGTCTCTCGGGTAAATTTCAATTTCTTTGTGGATGTGGAATTGGTAATGTATTTAGTGATTTGATTGCTCAAAAATATGCCCTAATATCGTTAAAATTAATTGTGCTCAATGCTTGTTGTATATGTTCAATGTTTGTTGTATATGCTCAATGTTAGTATTTGCTAAATGTTATGCTATATAGTTAATTGTGCTAAATGTTTCCGTGTTAGTAGTATATGCTCAATATTAGGAATGTTAGTACTATATGCCCATTGTTAGTAATATATTTACTCATAATTTCGGTGTTAGTAGTATATACTCAATGTTAATAATGTTAATTGTGCTCAATGTTATATATGTCCTAGCATCGTTAGTGTTATTTTTTTATCGTTAATGTGATTCCATATAGGTTAATAGTTAATGCTTTGCTTTATATTATAATCTCACTGAATGATGCCTTACTTTATGCTGTAATCATATACATATACCTCAAATCAACTTCTCTATAGGTTCTTTCCTAATTAGAGAACCCACTGCACATTGTTGATAAATTGTTGCGGTTGAAAGCTTATCACTTACTTGCCCTTGCATGTCCACTCATTTAGTTAAGCAAATTAGGAAAAGCGAAAACTTGATGGTGGTTCTCTAATTGAAACTTGATGGTGTTTTTGGACAGCCTGGGGATGAACGACGAAGTATGGGTTTTATGACATGTCGTAGTATTTGAGTGAAATTTTATGTGCATAACCTAGTGCGTGGAAAATGGGAGATGATCGTGCGTGGATGTATAGTGGTTGGAGAAATAATTCGATGCCCACAAAAGAGTGGATGGTGAATACACAAGCTTTCGTGGATCTTGTGTACTCCTCATCTCCAGGTGGTGGTTTGGCAAAGTGCCCGTGCTCTAGGTGTCGGAATTACGCTCGGCATGTCAAGTCTGATATGGAGCGCCACCTATGCAAATATGGTTTCATGCGGGATTATCAGACATGGTATGAGCATGGTGAGGCCCCGCAAGAACATATGTCCAATCCGGTCGATGTTTTCGATGACCCAGAGGATCGGATGGAAGAAATGATGGGTGATTTTATTCAGCGGTTTGAGGATCAACCCGCCGAGGTTAAGGAATTCTTTAGTCTTCTTTCAACCGGAAGAACCTTTGCATGAGTCCACGAGTGTTACGCAGACTTGTCAGCCGTGACACGACTAATGGCTATCGATCAAAATACAACTTTTCTATAAGTTGTTACAATGATCCGATTGATTTGATATCTGAAATTCTACCAAAGCCTCATAAGATGCCAAAGGACTTCTACAACTCCAAAAACTTCTATCCGGTCTTGGAATGCCTTACGGTAAGATTGGCGTGTGCATCAATAATTGTATGTTGTTTTGGAAAGAAAATGCAAATGCAAATCATTGTACATATTGCAAGAAATATAGATATGTGGAGCTATTGAGCGAAGAAGGAATTGTCTTGCCAACAAGAGTACCGATCAAGGTTTTACTAAGACTGCCTCTCACACCAAGACTCCAACGGTCGTACTTATCAAAGTCAAGCTTTCAAAGATATGAGGTGGCATAAGGAAGGCGTACGTATCAACAAGGGTTCTATGGGTCATCCATCGGATGGAGAGGCATGGAAGGCGTTAGATAGATATTACCCAGATTTCACCAAAGAACCTCGGAACGTGAGGATTGGGTTGGCCACTGATGGTTTCACACCCTTTAACACAAGTGCAGCCTCATACTCTTGCTGGCCTGTCTTTGCAATTCCATACAATCTTCCTCCCTCGCTATGCATGAAGGATGAGTTTGTATTTCTAACTCTTGTCATACCAAGGCCTGATCATCTTGGAAAACATTTAGATATGTTCATGTAGCCTTTGGTTGATGAGTTGAAGCAGTTGTGGAATGGGGTAAGGACATATGACAATAGTACAAAAGAGTATTTTACTTATGCGTGCGATATCTTTGGTCCATACATGATTTTCCTGCATACGGCATGTTCTCGGGATGGAGCACACATGGTCGGTTATGTTGTCCAATATGCATGGATGATACTGATGCATTTCGTTTGAAAAATTGTGGCAAGTTTTGCTTCTTTGATTGCCATAGGCGTTTCACGCCTCGTGATCACCCATTTAGAACGCAGAGAAATGCATTTCGTAAAGACACAATCATTATGAAGGGTCCACGAAAGTCGTCTCGCCATGAGATCATTGCTTGGCATAATCAGCTAGTCCGAATAGATGATGGGTTTGAAGGGGTTAAAGAAACACACAATTGGACTCACATATCTTCCATTTGGAATCTTCCATATGCTAAATTTCTAATTTTTTTGCATAATATTGATGTTATGCATCAAGAACGAAATGTTGCAGAGAGCATCATCAGCATTTGTTTTGACTTCAAAGATAAAACAAAAGACAATATGAAGGCACGTAAAGATATGGCCGAGATATGTGACCGCCCAACCCTAGAGGTGAGAGAAGATAAAGAAGGACGTGGGGAAACCACGAGCTCCATATTGTCTTAAACCGCGAGTAAAAGAAAGAGATACTTGTGTGGTTGAAGAATATCAAATTTCACGATGGTTACGCATCAAACTTAAGGCGTCGGTGAGCATTGCAAGCTGAAAGTTAAATGGCTTGAAGAGCCATGATTACCATATTATGATGGAAAGGCTACTCCTGTAATGTTCCGTGGTTACTTTAAAGAAGAAGTTTGGACAATATTAGCGAACTTAGTTTTTCTATAGAGCAGGTTATGTGCTAAGGAAGTATCCACTACAATGATGAGAAAATTGAAGAAGGATATCACGGTGCTTGTATGCAAGATGGAGAAGGTATTCCCAAGACTTTATGAATGCAATGCAACATCTGTTGGTGCATTTGCCATATGAAGCGGAGGTTGGGGGTCTGTGCAATACCGATGGATGTACCCAATAGAATGAAATCTTAAACAAATTAGACAACCGTCGTAACAAGGCCGTGTTGAAGGATGTATCGCGGAAGCATTTTATCTCAAGGAGATATCGTACTACACAAGCACATATTTATTTGATGAACACAACATCAATATTCATATACCACGATATCACACCTCTCAAGACATTCTTGTCGAAGAATCTGAAAATATTCTGTGGAAAGGCAAGGTTGTTGGTGGAAGTTCGAATCACACTCTACCTTTGGAGGAATGGAATGCCACATTGTTGTATTTGTATGCAAACATCGAGAAATGGACAAGTATTTGAGTAAGTATTAGCATTTCTAATTTTCAATAAATTTTCAATATTGTAACTTCAATATTGTAACTTCAATAACTTTTCGATAGATTGTTTGATCAACAATATTGGAGATCAACCCAACAACCTACCCTAAACAATCTGGACAAATTACGACGTGAAGGTTTACGAGGGGCCCCAATTTTGTGGCGTGGTTTCGACAACATGTAAATTTCTTTCAACACATACAAATATTTCATTAAGTTAAATATATGGTTGAACGAACGCTCTACCTCTTGTAGTGTATGAGTGACAACACCGTTCATGAAGACCTAGCACAGCTATCCCACAGAAGCATTACAGCGAAGAGCTTTGGACGCTATGATGTAAATGGATTTCGCTTTCGCTCTGCAAAATTTGAAGCAACACATCCACAATTAGCGACAACAAATAGCGGAGTTGTCACTAAAGCCTATGATGTGAATGGGCGCCAAACAGAGTACTATGGTGTGATTCAAAACATAGTAGAATTCAAGTTCGGGGGAGCTAAAGACTTGAGAGTAGTCTTCTTTTATTGTGACTGGTTTAGTACGATGCACAGGCATAGGGATAAAGTGTGACAACAAAGTTGGTTTGGTCGGTTAATCATCAATCACGCTTTCATCGGCTATGATCCATTTGTGATCGCTCATCAAGTTGAGCAGTGTATTATTTGTCGTATCCATGTACCTTGCAAAACTTGTCATCTTGGTGGGTTGTTCAAAAGGTTAATCCTGAGTGCTTGCCAACTCCTAGAGACAACGACTATGGTGAAACCGATGTTGACAACACCGTTCACGAAGCATATCAAGCGAGATGGTTTACCAAGCTCCTTTCAAAGTTGACCTTGGGTTGGGAATTGACGAAATAGTTGGCGATACAACGATGTTATTGTTGAAAATGTTGAAGCAAGAAACGTTCTCGTCGTGGCTCAAATGGCTCATAAAATGGTCATAGATCCATGCCTCGTCATGGTAGTGCACAAAATATTTCCATTGAACCTCCTCAAGATGAGGACTTCTAATAAGTATGCCTACATATCTTGTATTATTTTTGCTAATAATATCTTGTTTTATTTATTAGTTATCCTTTGTATTATTATTTTTGCTAATTATATCTTGTATTATTTTTTCACGCAGGATGAGGTCGTTTACTCATATCGGCAAAGAAATTTCTCTCAAAAGGAAAGAAGAAAGATGGCTCTTCATCTTGAAGGGCCAAAGTTCATCGAAGGTTCTCTCTTTAGAGGTCGCACTCTCGGAAAGTCGGCGAGTCGCTTGAGAGATGCCTTGAAGAGGCTCAAACGAGGTTGCTCCACCGGCTGAGGCTCGAGCAGAGGAGGTAATGTTATATTTTTCCAAATATTACGCTCCTATATAACATTAAACTCACATCTTATTTCTTTGCTATGTAGCAGAGGCATGGGTTGGTGGGGATGGAGTGGCGGGGAGGATGGGGATGGATGGCCATGGGGATGGAGTTGGACAGAGACTGGGATGGCGGGGATGGAGCCGCCAGAGGGGATGACGGGATGGATGGCGAGACAGGGATGGGGAAGATGAAGGGATGGTGATGGTGCTTTTGTGTTTAGGTTTAGAGGGTCTAACTCGATCGGTGAGGTTCTAACGGACCCTCAGCACGCGAGAGCAGATTGTGCCACATGGTGAATGGTGAGTAAATGATGCAAATTTTGTTGTCATTTTATGATTACTTATTTTGTAACAAAAACTTGTAATTTGCAGGCAATGGGTTGATCTTATGTGGGAAGGAAGAAGCAGATTGCGACACATTAATGCTAACTTGGGAGGTCTTTGTCGGTACCACTATCCGTGGTTGGTCTTGGTGGCGGTGTTTCTCAACCCAAAAGGTGAGGGAGCACCACAAGTTAGCTCTGAGATGGCCAAAGACGCTTTGTTGCCATCTTGGTGTGGGCAGATTTTGGTAATATTCATAATTCTCACTTTTCTTGTACATCGTTAGTTTTATAATAAAGATGTCTAATAATATTGTGTTTCCACAATTAGTTGAGGTATCGTTTGCCTGAAGGACAAGAGGAGGCATTGGCAGCTAAGGCGAAATATGTCTTTGAGAATGCTGCAAAAAAGGTAGTGAAGGACATGATGTCCAATGCTCGTATCCAAGCAGTATGCTCGTACTACAAATTGTTTAAACACCAGGATATGAGCAAGAAGTTAGGCGCTTCTAAAATCTACCTTCGAGAAGATGAGTACCTACAGGTAGACTTGTCTTGGCTGAGGAAGTGTCCTGATGCTTGGCGAGCACTCTGTGCCTACTGGGCCTCGCCTGCCTTCGTGGGGCAGTCTAGGATGAAGAGGGACAATCGCCAGGCAGGCCCTAGGGTAACACAACGATATGGCGCCGATGGACATCTTCGTCTCGCTAAGCGAATGGTATGTTTGTTATATCGTACTAGTTTTAGATTATATCTTACAATTGTACTCACTAATACACGTGAACATTGAATTACTGAGGCTCAAGCTGGCGTTGCACCAAGCTTTGTTGAGGCGTATCTTGGGCCACCACGGACTGATCCTACATGTACCAGATCAGCTTTGTAGTTCTCTGACTTCACAAAATTTGGTTAGTACAATTTCCAAAATACCAACTCAATGCATTTTAAGATTTCTCTTAAATTGCATATATTGTAGGCTCGGTATGGAGAATTAATGGTGGAGCGTCACGGAGCAGACTTTGATTGGAGGAAAGAGCGGATCGATAATGTTGCTTTATACTCAAGTGGTGGTGGGAAGAAACATGGCAGATTTGCCATGTTCAGCAGGATCGTCGATTCGGTGAAGCCTTAATCGAGGCGAGGTCGTCTTCTTCACAAAGTAGCTCACGAAGTTCTTCCGATGTTAGGCGGGACGAAGAGATGTTGAGGCGATGAGGAGGCACTAAGGCAACAACAAGAATTATTGAGACAAGCACGAGGAAAGGATGAATCAACGTGACCAATACATGATTGAATGGCGAGATCACAACAACAACACATTCAAGTAAGTACATTTGATCTTTTATAAATTCAAATGCTTTAAGTTAAAAGAAATATCTTGAATTGTGCTTCATGAACCGTATAGTTGTTAGCTAGTCGTGAAGTTTAAAATTTGCAAATGAAATTGATGTTTTTTACTTTTAGGACCTTTTATCTGCTCACTTGGGATCGGCTGCCTCACTCCCACCATTTCAACCTCCTCCACTGCAGCTTTTCTTCGCACCTACAAATATGGTATATTTCATTCCAATTGTTTGGTTATTCACATTAATAGTGGTAATTTTGTAAACTTTTGGGTACATCATCTGAGGCCGCCACCGCCTCCTCGAGCCGGATGCGATATTGGTAGTAATTCAGGTCACCATCGGTTAGTCAATATTTTAACTCGGTGGCGATGTGGGTAGCAGTCCACGACTTCCACGTGTCACCAAGGTAAATTTGTATTTGTGAGATAAATCTTCTTTGCATTTTTTGTTTGAGTTGTTTTGCTTATATTTTAATCAACACGTCAAGGCGGATAACTTTCCATTTGACCTGAAAAAGAAACTCATAGCTATTTGGGAAAGAAAAAGAACATGGAAGCAGGATGATTTTCATGCTAGAACAGTGTTACAAATGTGGTAACAATTTGTGGGAGTACTACTATATTTATTTATTTATTTACGAAGACTACATATGACAATTAGAGGAAGCAAACCCGAGAGTACAAAAGAAATCATAGGTTTTGATCGGTGAAGCAACTATATGTATAAACAACTTGATTATGCAAAATGGTATAATTCAAGAACAACACAACACAATGATGAGTGTGCTATAGCAAATTGCAAGAGTGAAGCTGAGATTACAAATCCTCTACTCTTAGGACTCAAGATCTAGGATAGTTAAAATCAGCAAGCTCATCTAGGAGCACAAAGTGATATCAATTTGGAACTGCCAAGGCTCGAGAACCATCTTTAATTCATGAGCGTTACAATACCTAGCTAAGCTTTTCTATTCAATTCCTCGCATTTGTAAGGCAAGAAGCCCGATAAGTTCGAGGTCACATGATACTTAACCTATATTAAGTAAGTGACAAGAAGTCCTGCATTTATTTCTTATTCTCTTTTCCATGGAAGAAGTACACAAGCAAAACACAAATCTTGAGACATACCCTCCTTATTACAGGGATGAACTAACAAGAAGAAATAGACTAGGGTTATCATGTGATTTTGTTCTTCGGTTCAACTACACCATTGCGAGAGAATACCCATATAGAGCTTAGAAGATTGGTGACCAAACACATTTAACACTTGTCTGGTGATAGTATAATAATGTCTTCTCTTTTTAGTGACCAAACACATTTAACACATTTAACCAAGAAAATATTTTGATGTTCATTTTTTACTTTTCAGATTGCTCGATCTCCAAGGTGCAACTTTAATTATTAGATTTTGTCACAATATATATCTCCATGCGGTGAAAATTTTGATGTCAATATATTTTGATGTCTCCATCTTTGTGAAAAATTATTTACTCATTTCACAAGAAAAACTTCAAATAAAGTGGAGCTAATTTAGAACTCCTTGAACATTTGTGGACTTTCTCCCGCTAATATTCCAAAGAAGGCGTTCACTCTTGAAATCTTGAACTAGTTTTGATGATTTCTATTACTCTTCCATTTTCTTGGTGCTTCCTATTTTATTATGTTTCGAAAATCATAGTAAAGATCCATAGTTTTTTACTATGTTTGACTATTTTGTCGATTGCGGGATTGATATCAAAATATTGTGGAATTGCAAAGCAATGTTGAAGTACATCAATTGAGCTCCAAAAATGATGGGCTGCGTTGTGTTTGAGGGAACTTGTGATGTGAACTTGTGTTTGAGGAACTTTTGATCGTCACCATTGTTGTGTGATGTGGATTAATGAACTTGTGATGTCAACTAAGTCTATAACTTGAACTTGTGATGTGATCGAAGACTATATGGTTGTTAGATGTGTGATGTGGAATATTTACGTGAATTGTGATGTGAATTAAGTCTATAATGAACTTGTGATGTGATCGAAGACTATATGGTTGTTAGATATGTGATGTGAATTGTATCTATGCATTGAATATGTGATCTGTGCATCCGTGAATATGTATCTGTATCCGTGAATTTCGTGAATTTTCTAGGATTTTTACAATTTTCTATATTTTTTTGAATTTATTGACTTATTTTAAATCGGCCAAAACCGATTTAAATCAAACAACAATTACATGTCGGGTTGGTTGGCGGGCGCTTGTGGTGACGTGTCACCATTATTTTCGTCGGTTTGATAAACAAAATACACTTGCCCACTTCGGCTGTCGAGGACGCCAGCGACCCACGGAGCGTATTTTAAATCGGCTTCTGGCCGTCGAAAATATGTGTAGTTTAAATCGGTTGCCGTCGAAAATACTCTGTTTAAATGCATGTATTTTAAATCGGCCTATTTTCGTCGGTTGTCGTAAGCGAAAATAACTAATTTCGTCGGTTTTTGGCTTGTTTTCATCGGTTCTTGGCCGACGAAAATGAAGTCGTTTCCTGTTGTGGTGGTAGCAGATTCATGCCCTTAATTGAGACCCCATCGGACCATTGGATCAAGTCAAGACAGCCTAACAAGACGATGAAGAAGTTTAACTATGTAGAAAGAGACTGACAGAGTACCAACCCCTCAAGAGTTTTCGCCAGATAAACAAAGGATATTGTGGCTCTATAACTATATATGTGAAGATAAAGATATAAGAGGATTGATTTTGACAAAGAAAGCAGCCAAGAATGACCTATGCAGTAGTATGTGTTGGAAGGATAACCATGCCCCTCAGAAGACTGCTAACCCATTACAACTCTTTTCCCTAGACAGAAAAGATCCAATCAAGATTTGATTAAAGGATAGTTGACAAGTTGACCAAGGTAACCCACCTCATTGCAATTAAGATAAACTTACAACAGGAATAAAGTTCGGGAAGATATTTATGGTAAAATGGTAGAAAATTCCGAAGGAAGTAGTGTCAGAACAGGAAGCCCAGCCCACAGTCAAAATCTTGAAACTGTTACCCCAGAGCAAGGAGGACAAAAGTAACATTTAATATAATCTACTATCAGCAGGCTGACTGCCAGACCGAAAGAAATCGCCAGATATTGAAAAAAATGTGCTCCGGAGATCATTAAAGAGGACACCTTTTAAAAGCCCCTTTATGGAAGGAAAAGTGCAGAATCTGATTAGGATTGCAATAGGAAAGTTATGCAGACAAAGAGCAGGAGAATGTCAATCACCAGAATAAGGACCCTTGAAAGTAATGCCCTCCAAGCCAATTCACAGATTCAGAGTTGAGGAAAAATTTGCACCCAGATATGAGGAACCCTCTCGGAACTTCAAGAAAGTTAGAATAATGACCTGCAAGTCACTATCATGTCAGAATTAACTTTCGCACCCACAACTTCAAGAATCACGCTTAAGAAATACGCCTTAACAATCGGAGACCAACCAGATTAAAAGGATTTGACCTGCTAAAAGACCTACCTCATCACAAGTGGTATATCTTATCACAAGTGGTATCTCCAGATTTTCGAGACAACCGAAAGACAGCTCTGAGAATAGGAATGTCAGAAAGTGCAGAGGATGCAGGGTATTGCCAAGGGATTATTTTTAGAGGAACCCCCATAAGAAAAAGGAATCGGGACCGCAGCAGAAATTTCCCAACCTGTTCCCCTAGGATGATTAAATCTCGGTGACGAGATTTATTTTAAGGGGGGTAGGTTGAAACACCCCAAAAATTTCAAAATTTATTTTATTTATTTTATTTGGATTTATTTGAATTTTCCGAATTTGTTTGAATTTCTTTTGGCCTTCCTTTGCTTCTTTCCCTTTCGGGAAAGTTTCCTTTTAGCGCCTTCCTCTTTTGGCCATCCCCATTTTCGGCCTCAGCCATTCCTTTTCTCACCCGACCCAAATTCCTTCGGCCTTTGGCCCAACCCGGCGTTCCCGGTCAAATTTTTTCCTTCCCCTCAGCCTTGTCCATTTTCTTCCCCTGGTCCGATTTATTTTTCCTTCGGCCCGATTTGCATCTCCCGCCCATGCGGCCCATATTCATTCCCCTTTCCGGCTCAGTCAAAATTCTTAGGCCGCTTGTTCTCCTCATTAAAATCTTAAATCGGCGGTTCTCTTTCTTTCCCGACCACTTTTGTGCTTTCTCACGTGGCTCAAATTTTCCCCAGCCCGATTTGATTTCTCTCCATCGGCCTTTCTGCTACTGGCACGCCACGTTGCTTCTCGGCCCTTCGCTTTTCTCGGCCCATTTCTTCCATGACCAATTTCCCTAACCGGATTCTTTCCCCCTCGGCCCAATTTTCATTTCCGCTCGGGCCGATTTTCTTCTTTCTCCGAGCTCGCCATCTTCTTTTTCTTCCAGGCCCAATTCTTTTGGCCCACCTCCATTCCCTTTCGCATGAGCCAGGCAGCCCTTGATCGCCCTCCCTTCTTCTCCCTTTTCTCTGGCCCAACCCAGTAGCGACTTCGTCCTCCCCACCTTCTTCCTCCAAATAAGCACGGTATGCAGTCCGAAGCCTCGATCACTGTCCCGTCGTCCTCGTCACCAAATTTCAACGCCGCATCACGAGCCATCTCCTCCGCCAACCACCCCGCCCTGTCGCCGCATCATCCAGGGCGTCATCGTCGTTGAAAAGCTCGGCGCCACCTCTCTCCTCGACACTGCAATCCTTCCTCCGCGCCGAGTTCAACGCTCGTCAGCCACCTGCTCCCGTCGCCTCCACTCGCCCCGTCGTTTCCATCTCTGCAGCCATACCATCTGAGCGTCATCGCCATTAAACTCCTGGTCATCTCTCTCCTACCCCGCTCCCGTCTCCCTCCGCCACCAGCCTCTCCCGGTCCGGTCACTGCTTCGCTGGTCCAAACGCAGCGCCTTGAACCGTCGCCACCAGCTCCACGCGAATCACGCTTCCGTCCTCACCGTCCTGACCGTTGAAAATCCCTCGCTTTGCCCGGTCGCGTCGCTGCCTCGCCCGGTCATCTCTGCCATTGACCCTGCCCAGCTCACCGTGACGTCGAGCCCATCCTGGCCGGTCCCCTCGCTCCCTCTCTCTCTCCCCCTCCCGGCGCCAATTTTCCACGGCCGTGCGCCCATCACCTCCGCCCGTGCGCCTGTCTCATCGCGCCTAGCCTGCCGCCGCCAATCTCGCTGGCCACCTACCCCCGTCCGCTCCGTCGCCAGCGTTTCCTTTTTCCACTCCCGCCCGGGCAATTGCTTGCATCGCCTGGTCCCTTCTTCTCCCCCGGCGCAATTTTCTTCGGCCGTGCGTCTGTCGCCTCCGTCCGTGCGCCTACGTCGCTCCATCTCATCGTCCACCCGCTCCGTGCCCGATTTGTCACCTCCACCAGCTTGCCCATGCCGCCCATGACCTCACCGTTGAATGTTCGCCACCCCGTCTCTCTCCTCTCCGGCCGCCCCTCTCTCCTCCGCTCCCTGGCTATAAAAAGCCCCGCCCCCTCACCATTCTCGGCGCCCCGAACCGCACTACTCCTCTCAACCTCCCCAGCTTACCCATTCCATCTCTGGCGCTCTACCCGCGCCGCACCGAGCTTCGTCTCCCCCGCCTCCAGTGCCGCACGCCGTCCCGCCGCCTCCCTCACTCTCCCAGCCGATTTCCGCCACCTCCGTGTTCGCCGTGGGGTCCTCCTTCCCCGCCCACCCATTCCTCCTCCCGTCCACCGATTCAGCCGTTCGCCACCATCTTCTTCGCCTCGGCTCCTTTCACTTTGCTCTGTTTTTCGTCATTCTGCTGTGTGGTCCCCTCTTGCCAGCCCGCGCCCTACGATCGTGGGCCTTGGCCACAAGACGTCGGCACTTTCCTCATCTCCTTCTAGGTTCCCGCCATGTTCAGCGCGCCCGCCACCACTGCCACCCGGGCCCACGATGTCGTACTATCGCATGCATTGGTGGTGGGTGTCTTGAATAGACCATGTCTTGCGTCATACGAGCTCCACGATGAGCAGTCGAAAGGCGTTTTACTGTGCAGCCCAAGCCAGAAAACCCTTCCCCTTTTTGTTTCCAATTTCTGGATTTTTGATTTATTTAAATCCGAAAATTCGGAATAAAAATCCAGAAAATTCCTCAAAAATCCCCAAAAAACTCAAAAATTCCCAAAAATCCCAAAAATGCCAAAAATACATATTCTTGATCAGTTCGAGCCGCTGAGTCCAAAAATGATCTCCGTTTTGCCATATCGAGTATAGAAAAATTCCAAAAATGCCCCTGAGCTCCGTTTCGGCCATTTTCTCTCCCGTCTCTTTTCCGTTTCTTTTTCGTTATTGTTTTTATTCGTTTATTTATTGGTTTTTGCTTTTTCGCTAGATCCAATGTCGGAACAACTCTCGGAGCGAAATCGGAGCCGGAGCAGTTCTTGGAGCCGCGTGAGGAGCAAGCGCCAAGACGAGACCGATACCGACATCGACAAGCCTCTCATTAGGCGAACCTCTAACCTCGCAAGGCAAGCCACACTCCTTGAACATGTTGAACCCCATTTTCCGTATATTTACTGTATATCTAGATGTAGTTATTTGCACTTGCTTGTAAATAGAGTAGTAATTTAAAAAGAGCTAATTTAGAATGACTTGATTAGTTAAAACCCAACCCCTTGATTAAAACCATGTTGATTACGCCATAATCATTTGTCAACCCTAGATTATCATGAAATGCACCACGTAGCATAGATAAAACTATAAAAATTTACTTTTATTCAATTACTCAAAAACCCCAAATATCGATTTGGGGCTTATTTTAAAACTGCTACGGTTGGGGGATGCACTGGGGGGACCACGGAAGGTGGTTGCGGCCCAGCCCCCAACTGATGACCAGGCCCAAGGTGTTGTGTGTTGGGTACAGTGGACCGTACCGGTGTTGTTTTGTGTGTTGGGCTGGTCTTCGGCAATTAAGGATCAACCCCTTGAGCAAAGTAAATAACTTAGTCCTCTCTCAACCACAAGTTGGGCCGGTCAGCTCTGTTGACCTGATCCAACGTAGCCCGGTATATTGTTTTTCCCCTTGGAATGCCTACAGGTGGTATCGCGTGGGTTTGGGGCGTGGAACGGGATGGTGTGGCCATTGCCGATTCTCATAACGGTAGGTGTTCCTCAGTCGGCTAGTCCGTGCCGCCCGCATTGGCCCGTGGGCATTTTGGGGACTGGGGAACTAAAGCTTAAACCTACTGGGTAGGAGCTAAAGAGGGGAAATTCAATGAAAGGTTATGTTAATCTCGGTCCGGCCGCATGCATAAAAGTTGCATGTTAATTGCGCAGGCACCAACGACCGTAGATTATCTTGTGGGTAAAGTTGAGTAGCTCTGCAGAGTGAACCAAATGGTATTCGAATACGCCGTGCTTCCGGTTAATGAAGCTGGGTTAATTTCGGGTGATTCCGGTAACTGAGCTTGAGTAGATTGGATAATAAATTAATCGTAATTCAGGATTTTGTTAATAACTCTGTGGTTTGCATCATGTCGATGATGCTGTTGATTGTTTGTGTTTCAAATGTAATATATATGTTAAGTTAAGTTATAGTTCATGCATCCACTAAATACTTAGACTAGAGCCAATCACTTGAAACTCTGTGCATGTAATATTCAGAACTTTCCGTGTGGTTTGTTGAGTACGGTTGTGTACTCACCCTTACTCCTAATCCCCCTTTTAGATTTCAATGACGTTGGCGAGGGCCGAAGGAACGCCGTTAGCGACGATGTTTGGTTTTGAAGGCCTTGGTCTATCTGTTCGAGCCTTTCCTGTGGGAGTTTTTGGTAATGTACCTGGTGCCAGTCGCACCTTTTGTAAACTCTGGCCGTTAGGCCCTTAATTTATCTATCAAATATTCGCATTTGTGTTTATGTCTGGCAATGTGCACTTGGTTACCCACAGCTAAACTCCTGGGTAGCTGTGAGGGTATTTATACGCACCCCCTGAAAAGGGCGGTCCGTTACAGTGACTTGGGATAGACCTCAACTCTGATACTTTTAGAAATAAATTATTGTATTTTAAAGAGATTATTAAATCCAATTTAAGGGTAGTTCCTTATTTCGAAAGTAGGAATTTCCTTAAAAAATTTGCACTGTGGCGTGTTGAGCACCTACTGAATTTCTATGTTCAAAGCGGGTAAGGCCCTCGACCTGGCTTTGGCCGGGAGAAAAGGTCATCCCAAAATTTGGGTTATTTCCTTTATTTTTGAATATATATCATTATAACTTTTAAATTTTACTTTTAAATATATGTTTTATGTAATTTTGAGATGATTTTTTTATCATTTTTTCTATTATACCTCTCATCTCTAACTATTTCTAATGTTATTTACTACTATAGACTAGAGCAAAATATATCATTTAAAAATATAATAAAAAAGGAGTAATAAAGTCTTCTATAAATGTATCTCGATGAAGTGCAAGAAACTTGAATGATATCTATTCAGGAACAAAGAGATTAGTTATTTCTAGCAGTACCTCTTACAAAAAAAAGTTATTTCCATCATAAGGCAATAGCGAAGTCATCACTTTTCTTGCCCTTGGACAAATTTATTTTTAGAAATCTGGTCTCTTTCTAACACAATTACAAAAATAGTCCATCTCCAATCACGAAAGCTCAAGTAGATGACACTTGTCACCCGCCATGCTTCCACACTGCAGGAGGATGTACTGAGCTAGGGACTTCAGTAGCTATGGTGACTTGCTGAACTGTAAAAGCTCGGTATTTTCTTCTGCACAGGGATACAAATTCAACGAATTTTCACTAAAATTTTGGTATTTTGGGTCACCACTGGATAAAAAAATTTGAAATTGCTACAGTAACCACCACAGTTTCATTTTTTGGCAAAATTTCACCGAAATTTTGTGATTTTTGGCTAGTTTTTAAACTTTTAGGGCTAGATTTGACCGTATTTGGTCCAATAATCCTTAAGAAAGTCATCTTCTTTGAAAATTTGTTGAAAAACCGAATTTTTGAGACATTTTAAATTTTTCGTAGAAACACTATCTGATTTTTATAAAATTGTACAAGCTTGATAATGATTTAAAAATTTTATGGTACTACATGTAGCAGTGTAGAATCTTTAAAAAATTCAAAATAATTGAACTTATTTGGTTATCTTTAAAAAATAAAAAATAGAATGAACATAATTGGGACGGTAACCTTGTGAGAATTTTATAAATTTTCTTGAGTGTAGTCATATTCTAAAATTTTTATGAGAGGTTAATAATTATCTCAGTACCATTTTATAAAATTTTCAAAAAATTTCCAATTTTTTTTTAGTCAATTAAATTTATGTAAGCATTGAACTTCGTTTGTTATATTATATTTTATAAATAAAAAGTGAAATAACATAAATGGTATTGTGCCTTGTAAGAATTTTAGAAATTCACTGAAGTGTGATTATAATTTAAATTTTTTATGAGATCTTAAGCATTTACTTATTACCCTTTTGTAAAATTTTCAAAAATTTTAAACTTTTTTTTGTTTGCTAAAACAAATCTATGTATTGATCATGAGACTTTTATCAAGACGTAGCACTGTCAGAATTTTTAAAACAATTTTAAGTATGATAATCATCTAAAGATTTTATAGAAATATTAATGTTACATCAGGACCATTCACAAAAAATTTCAAAATTTTCTGGTATGGTTTGAAATATTTTTCATTTTGTTCAAGTTTGCTGATAAGCCTTTTAACACGACAACAGGACGGTAGCACTATTCAAATTTTTAAAAATCCATGAAGTTTGATTATCATCTGAAAATTTTATGACAATATTAGTGATGCATCATAACCATGCACAAAAAATTTCAAAATTTTATAACGTGGTTTGTACCATTTTTTATTCAGTTTAAACTTGTTGGTTAGCGTTTTATCAGAACAGTAGGTTCGAATTTTTAAAAATTTCTCAGACTTGATAATCATCTAAAATTTTTATGAAAATATCATTGATGTTTTAGGAATCTCCACACAAAATTTTAAATATTTTTGATATCATTTGAACTATTTTTTATCCAGTTAAAATTTACCGAAATTTCGGATATTTCACCCGAAGTTCGGTCCAAAAATTCCAGATTTTAATTTTGTTTTTAAAATTTTATTCAAAATAATGAGATTTTACAAAAATTTTGACTTTAGTTATCGGAGAAATTTTATCTAAAACAAAATTTGAATCCCCCTACTTCCGCACGTGCTTTCTTTGTAGAATTGAGGACTAAGACGACCAGATTTGTAAAAAATAGTTCGGATGGGGGCGATTTTGCCGTTGGGCCGGGTAACGTGCATGTGATGCCGAAGCTTTGCCATGAGCGTGGTGGGTCCTACTGGGCGCAGGCGACGTGTGCGGATCTGCCGCGCCGACCTGACGCCTCCCGCCAGCCCGAGGCGCGGGCGCCGCGCTGCTTCGCTCGACGTACGCGTCCGCCGCCCAGCCCAATGCGGTGCGCGCGTGTCACGGCCGCCGCGGGGCCCGGCGCTTTGTGCCTAACAAAGCGTTTCCCGGGTGTGACGATGAAAGCTTTGGGTGACGATAACTCTCCTTCCGTCCAGTTTTATAAAATATATTTTAAATACTCTTATTTATAGATATAAGTCGATTTTATATTACAATGTAAAATCAATACGATGTTTTCTCTATACCTATAATAAATATCTAATTTTATTTTATGTTCTCTATATATATGTATTGAATATAGCACTTATTAATAATAATTAGGGACAATTTATTAAAAATAATTAGGAATAATTTACTTTTTTAATATTTTATTAGTTTATGCGGTAAAAGAAATACGTATTATAAATCTAGATGGTGAGTATTTGGAAGGATGGACAACTGGTGAGGGTAATCATTTTATCTTGATTATCAAAGCTAGCAACTTATGTGTGCCACCGGTTTTAAGGTTGTGTTTGTTTAGGCTAGTGCTGGAGGAGAAACTGTTGGAGCTGGAAGAAACTATTTAGTCTGCTGGAGCTAGATGAGGATGGTAATTTTTCGTAAATAACAGTTAAGTTGTAAGGATACCAGGGAAGTAGGATTTTCAGAAGCTCCAGCCAGCCCGAGAAGCATCGTTTTCTTTGCTTCTCTCACGTAGTGCAAATTGGGTTGAAGCTTCTTCTCTCCGTCTGGTTGAAAAAATACTGTTTTTGTTTTGACTTATGGCTTATAGAGGTTAGAAGCCAAAGAAGCTCAAACTTAAGCCTAAACAAACATACCTTAAGTCCTGTAGAGGAATTAAAAAACGAAGCCTTGAAGAATCTAGCCCCTTATGTACTTTTTTTTAAATATAGTTTTTTTCAAAATTATTTGTAGATTTAGTCTTCTCTCCGACCACGACAAGCGACACTTGTCACCTGCCACATCTGTGGAGCGCGGCTGCAATGAGTAGCCCACCGCAGCAGCAAAGCTGACGAGCATCAGCTTGGTAGGCACCTGCTGAGGAATGGCTGCATAGAAAGTGCCTATCGAGGAGTGGCCGCACGGTAGGCTGCAATTTTCAATGATTAATTAGCGATTAGTTATTTGAGTGATTAATTAAAGACGTGAGTAAGTGCGATTAGTTTGTGGATTTGATCTGCTGCCGAGGAAGAAGAGCCTGGTAGAAACCTGCCACTGTCCCATGGCATAACAGGCCAATAGGTCCTACCCTACTGCGTTGGCCACCCGATTTATTGAGGTGCGTGTCGCTACCTGATCGCGGCTTGCCGACAGATGTTACCTACCACTGCTTCTACGGTTAAGGAGGAGATCAAATCTACAAATAATTTTGAAGAAAGATTGAATTCGAAAAAAAAGTATATAAGAGAGGAAGATATGCCATAGCTTCTTAAAAAACCATCGACCTATTCCACTTTTGCACGAGAATCAAACTTTGATCATCAGACCTAGTTGAACCATCAGGCATTCAGGCTGTTGGCTGTACTGTTCCATCCAGCGAGTTAATGCATGCCGTACACCCGTTGGACGGTGGTATAACGTGTAGAAGGGGTAATCCATATGTAGATACATGTGAAGATGGATAAAATAGTGACTGAACTATAATAGTGCCCATATATTTTAATTCAAATCCAAATGACCTCGAATACGTATGAATCAGATGAACATTGGATACGAATGCATGGTTTCTACATAATGTATAGGTATAGCTTTAATCCTCATATGTAGCATAGCTATTAATCATTGTAATTCATAGAGCTAACCTATATACATCATTCACCCTAAATTAAGAAAAAAAAATGTGCAACTTATGGTAGCACTGCAGCAGTATATGCCTATTGCTTTATCGTACTTGGATAAAATATCATTTTCTAAATCAATCATATTCGTATGTATGTTTTCTATAGGCAATTTAAATTTGAATAAGGAGAAACTATTATTCGCATGAAAATTTTGACCATATTTATATTCTATCAAATATGGTTGTTGATTAACACTTTTTTACCGGATATCGACCCGATTGAAAAGTGCCGAGCGGTTGTGGTGCACGTATCAAATCAAAATAGCCGCACAGAAGATAGACCCATCCGGAGTAATAAACGTTTTATCTAGCGATCCTTATGTAGTCCTCGTCTCTCAGGGTTCAAAAACCAGCAAAAACTACTCGAAAATCACGGTGTTCAATTTCATCGTTCTAGTTCGAAATCCAAAAAATTAAAAATTTTGAAAAAATTATGTATTCGAAAACCGTTGAAAAACCGCGATATTCGCTCAAAAACCGTTTTTAAAGAACATTCAATTGGTCGGGTTGATTTTTCGTGAAAACCGAGCGGTTTGAAAAACGGTTGTTTTCAAATTGTTTTCGATTTTTTTGAATTGTTTCAATTTTTTTGATTTTTTAACCCTTCGGTCTTTTATGATTTTTGAGTGGTTTTTCGAGCAGTTTTTATGGTTTTCGTACCGCGAATTTTGAACCGATTTTTTAAATTCGGTTTTTGAAACACTAATCTTCATCCTTATGACTTGGCCACATTTGGACATAATGAGCGGTAGCAGCGAACATTTTCTTGACATGTTTGAGACTGAATGTGTGATCAAAATCACAAGCACAAAAACTTAGGTATCTTCGGATGCAGTTTACAACTTTATTTATCGTTGCAATAATAAATTGCCTCAAGGATCTGCCTTTTGACCTCATTGCCATGTCCTAGATCCCTCATTAATCCAAGCTTTAAAAAAAACTCAAAATAAATCAATGCACCTGATCTGGTCGGCGCTGTACCATGTTGCCACGTGTACAAGTCCCCTACTATCCCCATCAAGCAGAGGCAAAAAGAAACACCCTTCCAATGGTGCCGCGCCAAGTGTCCTCCAGCTTAGTCTGTGTTGCTTCCTATAAAATACCTCAGCTTCCCCTTCCCCGGAACAACATCCAAACGAAGAAACAAGTAAACAACAGCTCGCTGATCTGTCCATCACTTCCACTGGAAAGTTGCAAGCGAAGAGACGACCAAGCACCAAGAAGAAGAGCCCCTCATCAAGCAAAGATTTGTTGCAAATGGGCAAGCTTTGGACCATACTCACTCACCTTCACTCCCTCGCAGGGTATGTACAAGTACAGATAATCTCTCATCTCTTTGATTTTCTTCAGTTCTGTACCTCTGTTTTAGCAGCCAGTTCACCTCAACTCAAGTGTGCAAAATATTTGTTCGTCTTTGTTGTTTCAGGCCTACCGTTATGCTCCTATACCCGTTGTAAGTTCACAAGAGTTGTTACTTCGTGATTGGTACTTATTTGTTTGGATTGCTTGGACAAGCACAGGTTCAAATCGTTTTGCCATTTCTCTCTGCAGGTTTGCGTCGGTTCAGGCGATGGAGAGCCCGTCGAAGCTGGACGATGAGCAGTGGCTGGCCTACTGGATCCTCTACTCATTCATCACCCTCATGGAGATGGTTCTTGAGTCGCTCATCTACTGGTAATCGATCGACCGATAAGTTCCTCGAGATTTTGCTTTAATCTTTTTGGCATATTCACATTTAGCCAAGAATACAGAGATAATAAAATCAAGGAATGAATTTTCAGGATACCGATTTGGTACGAGCTGAAGCTGCTGTTCATCGCGTGGCTGGTGCTCCCGAACTTCAGGGGATCAGCCTTCATCTACGACAAGTTCGTGAGGGAGCAGCTCAGGAAGCACGGCCTCACCACCGCTGGCGGCAGCAGCATCAGCAAGAAGGAGAACGGCAAGGACAAGTCGCCGTCACCTTCTCCCAAGGAGAAGGAGAAGACAAAGATCAAGTTCCTCTCCTTTGTCACCCCCAAGAAGGTGAGCTGCTTCTCATCGATTTCAGATATTCAAGCCTGTCATCTACAGATCACAAATTTTGTACTTCTTTTGCGTGTTCTTTTTCACTAGGAATGTGATTGATTGATGTCTTTGTTTGTGTATGCCAGGATCATGAAGCTTACTGAGCCAGGAAGCAGTGATGAGATCCCTGCAGCTTGTAGTGTTCTAGTGTTTAGTTGTTCAGTTTGTTCCTTTGCTTGACAGAAGGAAGTTCCATGATGGCCTTGGCCATTGTGTATGTGTGAACTTCATTGGAGTGAGAGCAAAGAGCTTACCTGTTGAGTACTGCTTTGGGTTGATCTTGTAAATGCATTTCAGAATCTCTGATAAATGAGATTTAAAGAGACCAGATAATAAATCACGCTGTGTGTTCTGGGAGTGAACTTTTCAGTTAGAATTACTCGTGTGCTTTCTTCTTTGAAACATAAATGTGGGTCTACCTAGACACCCAGTAACCACTTAATGCCCATGATTCTGGAATCTGGAGCAGTGTTATGAAAGTGTAACTTCATATTCTCAGCCTCCCAAAAACAAACAGAACAAATTTGACAGCGATTGTTTGTACAGAGATTATCAGGTTATTACGGTGATTAATAATCCTAGTAAAAAGAAACTAGATTTTGGCAATTGGCAGCAACCCAATCTGATTTGTTCTGACGGCACGGTTGTGCTAAAATGCTTTTGTTGTTGCATTGTTACATGGTACCATCGGCAATTTGAGAAGAGTTTTCTTTGTACTTTCGGTTGGTTAGTCTTGGATGTTTCACCAGCCATGTACTGATGTAATCTGTCTGTTTCACAACTTGATGGCTGATGCTGATTTGACCGTCAAATGGAGAGGGTCTATATCATCATGCTCTTACCTTCTGTAAACATCATCCAAATTTCAAAAAACACACATAGGTCACACCGTCCATTAATTAGTACATTTCATAAAAAAGTTGCTAAACATGAAGCCAAGGAAAAATTAAGATGTTATGGGCACGACTTCGGAGATTGTAATTATGCGCCGGATACGGGACACGGTGGTCGGATTGGCGCCGTCGATGCTGTCGGTGGCATTTAACACAAGGGTTTCGCAGCAATTAGCTGCGAGCGGCAATAGATGACGAGTAGCAGGAAAAAGTAATTCTCTGTTTCTTATCCTTTATTCCTTGCTCTTCCTCTGGCTTAAATAGCCAATCGTTCACAACATAAGGAAAGTAAATAAAGCAACAAACCGACTCTTATTACTACTGGACTCCTAAACGGACTCGTTAAGCCCTTGCCCTTGTCAGGTTCGGTTCCGGCGTGTATAGTGCTGACCGAACCTGACATCACCTCCCTCCTCCGAAAACAGCTCGTCCGCGAGCTGGAATTCAGGGTATTTCTGTTGAAATTCTTCCACATGCTCCCATGTCGCCTGTTCTGCTGGAATATCCTTCCAGCGAATGAGTGCTTGGCGCTGACCACGCACGACGCGTCCCTTGATTGCTGCCTCCGGGACTGGAATTGCTCGGCCGTGAACCAACGGAGGTAGGGGCGCCAAAACCTGTGGTGGCGTGCCATGGAACTTCTTGAGCAGCCCAACGTGGAAGACATCATGAATACGAGTAGTGGCAGGAAGCCGGAGACGATATGCAACTGTCCCTACTCGTTGCACCACTTGATAAGGACCGTAGAAGCGCGGGCTGAGCTTGCCGCGAGTTATATTGGGAAGAGAAGACCCCAGGCGAGGAGCAATACGAAGCCAGACCCAATCATCGACCTCAAAATGAATCTCGCGGTGGTTGCGATTATAGTATGAAGCGGCAACTTCTTGGGCTTGCAAAAGACGGTCACGCACCTCTGCCAGAAATTCGTCGCGGTCTAGCATCTGAGACTCGACCGCTGGAGTTCGTGCTTCCCCTTTGATGTATGAGCGCATGCTTGGCGGATCGCGACCATAGACAACTCTGAATGGCGTGGTCTTCAAGGATGTTTGGAAGGGCGTACAGCAATATTCGGCCCAAGGCAACCAAAATCCTTCGCTTTTGACGATCCTCAGTAAACAGCGCAAATACATTGCGATAATCTTGTTGGTCACTTCCGTGGCCATCCGACCGAGGATGGTAGGTCAGACTCATGTGAAGACGGCGTGCGTGAGTTGGAATAATTCTTGCCAAAAATTGCTTGTAAAGACCACATCACGATCGACACTGTCGAGGGAGAATGCCACAGGCGGACTCGTTGTCGAAGAAGACCCGACCGACCAAGCGGTACGTATGGGTGAGCCAATGGAATAAAATGTGCGCTTCGAGAAACGATCAACCACTTTATTAGAATGATCGTCTTCCCATTTGACTTTAGCGATCCTTCAATAAAATCCATAGCGATATCGGACCAAACCGTGTGGGGTACTTGGAGAGGCTGGAGAAGTCCCCCGGGATGTAAATGCTCTGCTTTTGTTTTGTTGGCACACCAAACAATCCTTAATAAAAGCTCAAGTAGGCGTCGTGCTCTTGGGATATACAAATCTGCTCATTACGTTGCAATGTCTTGAACTCCTCATGACCGAGCGAGGATGACGTGAAAATTTTGGTCGTGAAGGGGGACGACGACGGAACAAAAATGCGGCCTTTGTACAAGATGAGGCCATCACAGATTGTCCACGGTTCCAGTAAGCTGCCGTGTTGGATACCTTGCAGGGTAGTCGCCCAGGTAGTGTCACCCGGAAGTTCACGGCGCAGGTCATCAAAGATATGCAGGGAGGGGCCACTAAGAGCCGTAAGGGCGGCTTCAGTGGACATCATCACGCCGAGATAGAGCATCGACCACGGTATTAAGGCTACACTGTCGATATTCCATGAAAAATCAAATCCACCAATTTGCTCACCCATTGATGTTGTGGGATAGTAGACAATCGCTGATCAAGAGGAACTTCAAACTGTAATGGTCTGTACGGACGAGAAACGGACGTCCCCACACATAAGGACGCCAATGACGAACTGCTTGGACTAAGCCGATGAGTTCCCGCTCATACGCGGCGAGTTTAATATGACGAGCTGCGGGGCCGACTAAAGAAGGCAATGGGGCCGGAATCCTGATGTAGGACCGCTCCAAATCCCGACCCCGAGGCATCGCATTCAATGATGAAGGGGCGTCCAAAATCTGGTAGTTGAAGGACTGGTGCTGATGCCAAAGCTTGTTTAAGTGAAGAGAATGCCCCAGCCGCGTCCGAAGTCCAAGAGAAAGCCTCTTTGCGCAAAAGACGCGTAAGAGGTGCTGCAATGGTCCCATAGTTACGAATGAATCGCCTATAGTAACCCGCCATCCCAAGAAAGCAAGCATAAGCGATGGTAAGGCGGAATCGCCAATCCTCGGCAAATTGCCACTTTTTGGCGATCCATGGTGACACCCTCGGTCGATATGACATGACCAAGATATGCGACCGAGGTAGTACCGAAAGAGCATTTGGGGCGTTTTAATACCAATCCATGTCTTGATAACTCTGTAATCTTTGCATTTAACATGCAGAGGTGTTCGGCCCATGACGGACTATAGATAAGGATATCATCAAAAAATACCAGCACGAAGCGGCGAAGAAAGGGGCCGAGAACGTCATTCATAAGTGCCTGAAAGGTTGCCGGAGCGTTGGTCAAGCCAAACGGCATCACCAAGAACTCAAAATGCCCATGATGTGCGGAAGGCGCTCTTGTGGGCGTCATCGGGATGCATGCGCACTTGATGATAGCGGGCGAAGGTCAATTTAGTGAAAAATCGCGCACCCTTTAATTCATCCGAAGCTCTTGACCACGGTATTGGAAATTTGTCCTGATAGTCTTGTCGTTAAGACCCAATAGTCAGCGCAGAATCGCCATGTGTTATCTTTCTTCACGGACCAACAAGACCGCAATGAAAATGCCGAGGTGCCGATCACGGATGATGCCTACGCCAGTAGCATCTCGCGCATTGTGATTCTAACTCATCTTTACTGCAGCTGTGGGTATCCATAGGGCGCATCGGCTACATATCGCTCCAAATGATGAGGTGAATCCGATGGTCATAGCTTCGGGACGGTGGAAGACCTGGTTGTTCCGCAAAAACCTCCTGGTATTCAGTCAGTAAAGCCTCCATAAGATCCGGTGGCGAAGTTGTCATGGTCGCCAGGGAGGGTTGACGCGGTGACACCCCATGAAGCTGCACCTGGTGATCTCCTCGCCAAAACGTCATAGTGAGATGTTGAAAATCCCAAGTGATGGGCCCCAGGGTCTGTAGCCACTGAATGCCCAGCACCACGTCGACGCCTGGTATTGGGAGAACGTAGAGATCGATGATGAAGTCATGGTTGTCGATTCCGAGTGAAACTTGGCGACATTCACCACTGCTGTTGATCCGTTCACCATTGGCCACCGCTACCCTAAGGAGATGTCATTGCAGATACCACAACACTTGCCTTGGTCAGCCGTGGTCGGATATGAAGTTGTGGGTAGAGCCGAGTCGACGAGCGACGAAATTGTGATTGCCAATCGCGACCAAAAGTCGCATCGTCGGCGCCGACAGCGATGCTGCGGTCGAGCGAGCAAAGAGATGGATGGATCTTCACCCATTGCGGGTCGCCCCTCAGATGATCATCATCGTGAATTACCTCTAACCCAAAGAGTCAGGCAGACAGAATGCCCGCACATATGTTTCATCACAATTGTAACACAATCCCGGTGCGTCGCTTCCTCCATCCGTGTTTGGTTGAGTTTCTTGATAAATTTGGGTCCAGCGCGACCGGTGGCGCCTTTTTTGTCTTGAGGACTTCTGCTGTCTTGCCGCACCGACCCGTGGTAGGCGCTTCGGTACCGTGAAATTTTTGTCTTTCTTGCTCTTGAAGGCGAACGCCCGCCTCCTCCAAATCCACTTGTTGCAGACGCTCATGAGCCCGAGCTAAACTCATCGCCATGGCCAAAGATTGCGGTGCAGCTAAGTCGACCGCAATCGCGATCTTCTCCTTGAGGCCTGCCGTGAACATTTGGATCTTTTGGTCGGCTCGGAGGTTCGCACGGGGAAGGAGTGCCTCAAATTCCCTCTGATATTGTGGCACGGTCCCAGTTTGACGAAGCTGCTTGATCTCCGCGAGGTGATTGCGCCGTGTTGGGGGCCCGAAGCGAAGATTGACGAGGTCCTTGAAGTGCGGCCAGGTGAGTGTCGTCGTTTGTTACCAACAATAATGAAAAGGGGGCTACGCGCTGGACCCAAACTCGATGGTAGCACAAGAACACCCGATGTATACAGGTTCGGGCTCTCGCGGTGGAGATAATACCCTAGTCCTGTGCTCTGGAATTATATGTGGCTAGCTAATAGCTGATGAGATGTTCTGTCTTGTCCTATTTTTGAGATGCCCCGTCCCCTCCCTTTATATAATAGAGAAGGGCGGTTACAATATTGAGCCCTACTCGGATACGAAGTAGGGGTTTCTATCTTGAGCCCGTATCGGTTTGGATTACAATCATCGCCTACCCAATACGACTCGGTTTCTTTAACTAAGGCCTATCCTGATTCTTCACGCTTTGCTTGGCCCAAGTAACCTTCCGTTTTATCCAGTCGACATGATCCAAGTTCGCCTGGCTGAGCTTCGGAGGACTGCTTGGTGGGCCCCGGGACATACATATCCCACAGTAGCCCCCGAGTGCTTCATGATCGAATGCCTTCCAGCCATTAAGCCTTTCCGAGTGCTTTTAGCCGAGTGCTTGTCGTTGGGCAAAAGAGGTCACGAAGAACTCGCCGAATTCTCTTTGTTTTGAGCTGTCTTTGTCCCGGATTACCAGGTCGACTGATTTCTTGTATGTTTCGAAAATCATCTTTACGGCACCTGATTTCGTTCTATAAACGCCATCAGCTTTTGGCCTGACATGAGGCATACCATAAGAGGATGTTGTTTCTGGGTGGCACCCATTTATTCCGTGCATTACGGATTTATGGCTTTTAGGCCCATCTTGGGGCATACCACTTGTTAACTTGATTCTTTTGGGCCATCGGCGATTCGTCGTCGTTGCGTACTTTCACCCTACGAAATGCTCCTAGGGCGGTTTCGGGCTTTGGGAAAAGGTGATACTGATTTTCGCTCGGCGCAGAATCGGCGCCGCTTCCTTATCAATCTGAGCAAATAGAGTGGCTTTATCCGCTGCTACCCCCTTTGTTCTCCAACTTCTTCTCCTTTGCGACCTCCATTGCTAGGGTTAACTTTTCGTTACCCTAGTTTTCGCGATCGCGAGGATTCTTGTTCAAGAATGTCGCCTTCTTCTCCCGCAGAATCGCTCCCCATCCGCCTCGACCAAAGATTGGGCTACTTGATAACGACGGAGGAACGATTGGAGGATTTGGTTAGGCATTGGTGTTTTTCCACCTTTGGTGATGCTTGCCGCTTCGCCCAGCAGTGAATCTCGGTCCTACTCCTCGTCTTTGAAGGTGGTCGTCTTTGAATCATTTTTTAAGCGCGGCCTTGGCCTTCCGATCCCCTTTTCTTCGGCGCTCGAGTTTTATGGAATCGAGTTAACTCATCTTAACACTAACTCCGTTCTTCAAATTGTCGCCTTTGTTAACCTTTGTGAGGCCTATCTTGGCGTTGGCCTCATTTTAATCTTTTCGCCATCTTTTCCTCCTCAAGCCTTTCCCCAAAGAAGAATTCTCCCAAGGCGGTTGGCGTGGCGGGTTTCAAATGAGGAGGGCATGAAAAGTCTTATCTTCATATTCCTTTAAAACCTCCAATAAGGGTTGGCATCAAGAATGGTTTTCTTTAGCGCCAATCCTCGACCCCCCATTGCTGCCTTTCTTTGGACTCCACCCAAGCCTTCTCCGGACCGATATCGCTTCCCAAAGACAACGAAATGAACGGATGGTGATCTCCAGGGCTTGATTGCCGACTTGAAGGGGCGGGCTTCTTGGTATGGCCGTTGTCGCTAACTTCTACACTACGAATCCGGCCCTCAAGGACCGAAGTTCACCACAGGCATGAGTCTGAAGGCGCAATGATCCGGCCTGGAGGTATCGATGACATTTCTTCCGCGGCGTTCTTCAGTCGCGTCGCTGATTTCTTCGCCCCAAATGAGAAGATCGTCGTTCCTCGAAATCCGAGGCCTTTTACAAAACTACACCCTGCTCCTTCGGTAAGAGGTTTTCATGATATCTCTATGCTGAATCTTTTTTGCTCTTCACCAGGATTTTGATCTGAATATGTGTTCTTCGTTTTTCGGACTTGTAGGATCGAGAATCCTTCTTCTCTGACGCGCCGCTCCCCGAATTCCTGTCCATAAGAGTGACAAGCGGACCTTTCCTGACCGTGCGTCCTCAGCAGCACCAGCCGCAAAGCGGAGCAAAATAGGTGGTCCTGGTGATGATCCCGTCGGGAAAGGGAAAAAACCAATTGTCCGTGAAGTTAAGAGGAAGCAGTCGGCAAGCAATGTACGCCCGACTGGTGGCCCAAAGATTAGGGACACCGTAGCTATGCAGCCTCCTCCCCCGACTTCTTCCTCCTCAAGCCAATCTTCGATACATGAAATTTCCGAGCCTCAGGCCCGTACTGCCACCGAGAGCACGCCTTCGCTCGTATGCCCGACTGATGTTCCTGGTGATAGTCCTCCCACCCGGAGGGGTTTAAAGTGCAGGATAACAAGGTCCAACAGGTTGGAATTCCCTTGTCTCCCCTTCTTTGCTCCCTTCTGGATCGTGTCCTGATCGCTATTTCTTGCAGGGATCCTGTTGAAGAAATTCTTCGTGAGGAACCGATCTTGAGGCCTTCTATGGCTGCTGGTGGAAGCCCGGCTGACGTGGCAGGGGCTAAGACGCCGACTGATGTTATGCCTCGTGACCCCACGAGGCCGAGTGCCTCCACAGGCCGAGTGATACCTGTCGCCTTTTCCTCTCGGCCGACTACCCATACGACGCCTTCTATTGATCTTTCTTTGCTTTTTGTTCTTGGAAGCTCTTTCCACCTCTCCTTGCCAGTCCACCACCATGCATCGAAATTCCTTCACCTCCCCGCCTAAGATCTCGGTCTTGGTGCATTCTCGATGATGTGGTGACTTAGTCCTTTTGGATGGTGAGATCGAAGAAACTGACCTGGCGTCGTTCTTTGATCTTTGCTTTCGTGAGTGCAGCGCCTCGGCAAGGTGAATTGTTTATACCGTACTTCTCTTTAAAGATCTTCTTTTCTTCGTGAAGCTTGATGTTGTTCCGTTATTTCCGGCGTTTGTCGTCCTTTGCCAAGGACCGAATTATCTTCTTCAAAGGTTGTTCCCGAGGATGAAAATGCGAAAAGATTATCTCATTGAGGTTGAGCAGCTCCGCAACGAAGCCGAGGAAGCCCTGCATGGCAAGCATAGAAAATCGCGAAGAAGCTGGAAGGGCTTCGATGTCATGTCCAATCTCTAGAGGCCGAGCGCATCGACCAATTCTTCTAATGGTATTTTCTGGTCAAAGTGCCTTGAGTCTTGATTCTATTCTTTGTCTTCTTAAGCTCCGCTCATTGTTTCTTGATTTTTTCTGAAAGACTCGAGGCTTCTCTTTCCCGAGAATGAAGAAGTCAAGAGGGTCAAGAAGAGGCCAAGAAAGAGGTAGCCGACCGACCAGGAGGCCGGGCGGTGCGCTTTTTGATTTTTGCCTCATGTCTTTGTCGTCATTATTTTCTCGATCCGAACTTCGGTAAGTGGTATAATCACAAAGGCATCGAGTCAACTCGCGCAGCCCAAGGGTACTTAATGAAAAAAAATCAATGTCTTAGAAAGCCTTGAGACCGACGCCTCCAAGCGAGTGCGGAGAAAGGTGTTGCTTGGTCTTAAGTCCCGATGAAGCCGGCCAGACAATGTTCCTCATGACGTTAGCATCACAATTCAAAGGTTAGAAGGAGCCTCCACAAAGATTGCCACGACTTGGAGGATGTTGCAATTACGAGTGCGGCCGGTGTTGGCGATCACCAAGTCTCTGTATCCCAGCGAGTGGAGCTAAAAGCTATCCAAGAGGGTTTTGCCCGTCTTGTTGATGATGATCGGGCACTTGCCCTCATGGAAGGAGTCAAGAATCATTTCTTTGCTTTGGTGAAAAACTTAGATCTGGGTCTGTGTAATCCTCTATTTGTACCAAACTTGCTACGTGTTTGGATTTGGGCTTTTGTTCCGATCTTTGAAAAGAATTGTCTCCTGACTTGAATTTTCTTTCTTGAAATATTTAATCCTGTTTTAACATGTCCGTGAGCTTGGGCAGTTAAACCTTTGGCTCCTCTGGGCCGTCCAATTGTTTCGCTTTCTGAGCCTCCTCGAGATATGTATAGCAACCGCGTCGGAAGGTGGACCGTCTTCCCGCTCGAAGAACATCGTCGTTTTGGCGGCGTTGAGTCTCTCTCGAGGGGCAGTGTTGCCTCGCATAAGAGCGATTCGACCTTGGTTTTGCATTTTGCGGCCAAGACTACCCTCTTCCTCTCGTCTCTATCCGTCTTCCTTGAAGCAGGGTTTTTGAAGTGCTCGCCCGCTCGTCTCCTTGATTTTTTCATCTTCTTGTGCCTGCCAAATTGTGCCTAACTCTGGATCACTCTTCTTTCGCAGGTTCTTCTCTTCTTCTTCATGGACTCTTCTTCTTCCTCCGAGGATCTCTCTCCTTGCCTCTCTCTCCCAGTCGCCAGTTCCCGGGTTGCGCCATGGATTGCGGACCTCATCTTCAATTTTGGGGATGATATCCTGCGAAGCCCAAAGGCGATAATGCCGAGCTCATGAATTTGATCTTGCCATGGCGGAAGCAATGGAGCGGAGGCCGTCGCCGGGATACCACTTCTTTGTTGATGCTTTGATCGAGGCCATCCCTAGGCTTATTAAAGCCGAGGCGCGCCTCATTGAAGCCGTCGGGCGGAGCGCCGAGGCGTGAAGGCGTAAAGCGTAGAAGTCTTGACCTCATTTTGAACTTTTGCATTAGTACTTTTGCTTTGTGTGTATATTTGGTAAAGATGTTTGAAGTCGTGAACAATGATGGTCTTCTTGTAATATTATTTTAACCGCAGACGCTTACCTTTTTCCTTATTTAGATCTTGAGTGGACCTTTGCCGAGTGATTTTTCCTTTGTGTTTGATCTCCTTATGCGATTAAGCGTAGCCCCAGCAACGCGAAGTTTTTTCCTCAAGCGTGTTTTTTAGGCGACTAGACTTTTTAGATCACAGGAGCATCGTATTCTATGGTTTAGAGCACTCGGATTTTAGTCGTGATCATTGAAAAATAGGAAGCTGGTTTGCATCTTGGGGTTGCACATGTGCAACACTATTAGAGTGTAGCCCCGACTTCTTGCTAATTGAGGAACAATTGAGTAGCAAGTCAATTGAATAAAGAATTACGATACATGATCTCGCTTTTGAACAAACATCCTCTTGATTAGAGTTGCATGCTTAACACTATTAAGTGTAGCCCCGACTTCTTTGCTAATTGAGGAACAATTGAGTAGCAAGTCAATTTTGCACATCCCATTGAACTTTTCCAAGAATAAAAGCGGCGTGTCTGTTCTATATTCCATGAGTTGCTAATGATGGCGTCTTCTCGGTTAAGCTGTGAGGATCTGGTCGTGTCACCTCGTCAGCGATGTAGGGGCCTTCCCAAATTAGAGATAGCTTGTGCTCGTGTTTACGGCTCTTTATCGAGAACCAAATCGCCCTTGGAGAATGCTCGGTTTGGACGTTTGGTCGTGATATTTGTATGAGAACTGAAGGTATCTGGCCGATGGACCACGGCGATCTCTCTTGCCTCTTCAATCTGTCAATATCTTCCATTCGGTTTCTTGACTCGTCCTCCTTGAAGCTCCGGACGGGGATCCAAGGTCGATTCTGTGGTAGGACCGCCTCCGAGCCGTGGACCGTAAAGAAGGGTGACTGCCCGATGGATCTCATTGGGGTGGTTCTCACCCCAGTCTTGACGGCAGTTCTTTCACCCATCGGGTGGCGTGTAACAGAGATCGGTCAAAGATTCGTGCCTTTAGGCCTTGCGGCACCATCTTGGTTGCCCTTTCCACGGCCGTTGCTTTTCGGATGAGCCACGGAGGCGAAGCAAATTTTGATGCCGAGCTTATCGCACCAGTCTTGAAAGTCTTCCCCTCGGAATTGGGTTCCATTGTCCGTGATAATCCTGTTTGGTACGCCGAATCTTACCACAATTTCTTGGAAGAATTCCTTGGCTTTGGCCGCCGTGATGGTAGCCACAGGCTTTGCTTCTATCCATTTAGTGAATTTATCAATGGCGACGAAGAGATGGGTGAAACCTCCTTGAGCTTTCTTCAATGGACCAACCATGTCAAGCCCCCAGACTGCGAATGGCCAAGTAATCGGTATTGTCTGCGGCTTACGGCGGTGCGTGTACTTGGCGAGCAAGAACGGCATCCTTCACATGTTGGACGATGTCTTCTGCGTCGGATACGGCAGTCGGCCAGAAGAAACCTTGTCGATATGCCTTGCCCACCAGTGTGCTTGATGCCGCGTGATGTCCGCAGATTCCCGAGTGGATTTCCCTGAGTAATTCCTTTCCTTCTTCTGCTGATATGCATCGCCTTAAAACTCCAGAGGCACTTTTCCGGAATAACTCTTCTCCTACCACCACGTAGCTTTTGCTGCGCCCGCGTAATCTTTCTGCGCTTCGCTCGATCTTACGGAAGTTCGTCTTTCAATAGGTAATGGAGAAAAGGAGCCGTCCAGTCTGAGCTGATGACCAGGACCTCTTCCTCGTTCGTTTTTTCTTCTGACTTGTTCTGCCCCTGCTTTATTGATGGTTTATAGATTTCTTCGACGAAAACACCAGTCGGAGCAATGGCCCGAGTGGATCCTAATCTCGCCAATTCGCCGGCTTCTTCGTTGTCGCGACGAGCACATGGATGAGCTCGATCCGTCAAATTTGTCTTCTAGCTTTCGTACCTCTGGCGATGTCGTCATGATGTCTTCCACACATGACCAATCTTTTTGGACTTGATTGATCACCGGCATGGAGTCTCCTCGGTTGTTAGCCGTCGGATACCTAGAGATATCGCTATCGAAGTCCGTGGATGAGTGCCCGTATTCGGCGTTGTTTGACGCGGGAAGTGGATCTGCGGGGCGTATTTTAAGCGCCACCGTTGGAGAGATGAGGACCACGCTTGCTCTGCTTGCCACGAGCATGAGAGATCCGTCGAAGTACATTGTCCAATATTCGACTCTTTAATGTTTGTTGGTGATTGCAGCTCTATCCATTCGGCGGTGAAATCGGCAAGTACTTGAGATTTTACCGCCGTCTGTGGCTCAAGGATACTCAAAGGCCCCAAGCTCATCGCCCATTTTGCGATCCTCCCGGTGGCTTCGGTTGCCAGGAGTATATCCCCTGCGGAAGGTGGTGACCACCGTGATTGAATGCTCTTGGAAGTAGTGCTTGAGTTTGCGGGAGGCAAGCAACACGGCGTATAGTAGTTTACGTCACTTGTGGATAGCGCACCTTGGATTCTCCCAATACTTCATCGACGCAAGTAGACGGGTCTCTGGACTTTCTGGAGGTGCCCTGCTTCCTTCCGTTCTACCACAATTGCCGCGCTGACTACGTGAGTTGTTGCGGCGATATAAAGCAGAAGGGGTTCTTCTTGCATTGGAGGAACCAGAACAGGTGGAGATGACAGAAACGTCTTCAATTCTTCGAAAGCCAGCTGAGCTTCAACGGTCCACTGAAAATTACCTTGCTTCTTTAGAAGTTTGAAAAAAGGCATTCCGACCCCGATCGGAGATGAATCTGCCGAGTGCCACCATGCACCCAAGATAAGCTTTTGGGCGTCCTTCCGATTGGTGGAGGCTTCATCTTCAAGATTGTATTGATTTTTCTGGATTTGCCTCGATGCCTCATTTGTGAAACAATGAATCCGAGTAATTTCGAGCGGGACTCGAAGACGCATTTCTCGGGGTTGAGCTTCATTTTGTAGGACCTTAGGCTTTCAAATGTTTGATTCATCGATATGAGGTCTTCCTTTGCCCGTGACTTGACGACAACATCATCAACATATGCCTCCACGTTGCGCCGATCTGGGAATGAAAGCATCATTGTATGCAGCGTTAGTAAGTCGCGCCGGCGTTCTTGAGGCCAAATGGCATTGTGGCGTGGCGAAGGCTCGAGCGGAGTGATGAGCGAAGTTTTGATGCAATCCTCCTCCTTTAGCGAATCTGGTGATATCCCGAGTAGGCATCCGAAAAACTAAGGAGTTCGCATCTGCCGTGGAGTCTACCACTTGGTCAATCTGAGGCAACCCGAAGGGTCTTCGGGCGAGCCTTGTTGAGATCGGTATAATCAACGCATTACATCGCCACTTTTATTCTTTTTTTATGAACAAGTCTTTGGGTTTGCCAACCAATCGAGGATGGTACACTTCTTTTATAAAGCTTGCCGCCAAGAGTAACCGTGATCTCCTCCTTGATAGCCTCCTTCACATCTGAGCAAACCTACGGACATTTGCTTGATGGGTTTGGCCTTGTCGTCAACGTTTAAAGAGTGCTCGATCACCTCCCTGGGGAAGCCGGGCATGTCGGATGGTTTCCACGCGAAGATGTCGATTGGCCCAGAGGAAGGTGACGCGCGTATTCTATTTGGTGGTAAGGCTGTCCCAATCAAAGCTGTTTGGTTGGAGCTAGATGGGTCGAGATTACCTTCTTGGTCCCTTCATCGGGCTTCAAACTCGTCTTAGCTTTGTTTCTTGGTTGGTACCTCTCGCCGTCTTCTTGATGTCTGATGCGCTGTCGGATCTTCTTTACGTAAATGCGCTATTTCTTGAGCTTGACCATCTCATGACTTTCTTTGTCGCGGATAAGCGACGCTGACATCGCCATGTCACGGAGATTATACCCCTTGGTCTGGCATTTTTAGGGCGAGGTAGGTATAATGTGCACGACCATGAATCTGCCAAGCCGCCTTCCTGAATGGCGTGATATGCCGTCCGAAGTCGGCTACTTCAAAGTTAAGGTACTCGTCCGGGAAGTTTTCTTTGGTTCCAAACGTAACCAAGAGGTAATTTGGCCGAGTGGAATGGAAGAGGTTAGGGATTACCCCATGGAAGGTGATGAGCCTCGCTTCAACTCGGGCGAGGATCTTCATCTCGTCGAAAGTTTTGGAGAAGAGCACATTGAGTCCGCTTCCTCGTCGACCGGCACCTTCTTGAGCTTGATGTTGCGAACCACTTTGGGTCCAATACCGCGGAAATCTTCAGAGTGCGGGATGTGATGCGGATGGTGGGCGACTAAAGTTATGGGGACCTCGGACCATTTGAGGTCTTGAGGTACAGGCTGATGCGATGGCATTGACGTCTCTTCGGTGAGCTTACGCTTTCGCTTTGATTCATAGGCCATCGAACCTCCATAGATGTAATTGAGTTCCGTTCCATTTTTGATATTCTCCGTCATCATCTTGAGGGGATCTTGTTTCTTCTTTTCTCCTTCTTTTGCTTCGCCTTTTGCGGGTGCATACGGACTCCTGGCAAACCTTCTCAACGTGAAGCAATCCTTTCTTTGCATGTTTACTATTTGGGTGAAGGGCATGTTGCCTCCATCACCGTTTCATAGTTAATCGGTCCGTGGCGCTGTTGCGGTCTTGTTAATTGCCGCCACTATTTCTTCGAGCTTCGCTTTACATCACGTTGCCTCGATGACTCAGCGTAATCCTTTTGTCCTTCGGCGTGGCGTCGTCTTGTTGTTCGGCGGGGCATCTGGCCGTTGCATACCGATCCGCTAGCTCAAACATCTCCCTTACGGTGGATGGCGGCTTCGAGACATCTTCTTGATCGGTCGGGTCGTTGGCGCCCTACGGAATGCCGCGATATTTGCAGCCTCCGAAATGTCACGATTGTATTTTTCTTCGCATGAAGCGTCGGATGAATTCTCGGAGCGTCTCGCTCTTCTTCTGGCGAAGCTGGTATAGGTCCCACTGCGTTCCTGGTCGCTCGTAAGTGCCTTGAAAATTGGTGATAAAGTGTTCACAGAGTTCTTCCCGAGAGTCTATGGAATTTGCCGGAGCCCGTGAGCCATGCTTGAGTGATGAAGTGAGCATGGCCGGAGATAATTGGCCATCACATTGTGATTTCCTCCGTGACCATAATCGCAAGGGAGTAGACTTGGAGCCAAGCTTCGGATCTCTTTCACCATCGAATTTGGTGATGCTTTTTGGGTTGAATCGCCGGGCCAAACCACTCGGCGGCGAGTAAAACCCGAATGCCCTCAATAGGGCCATTGCCTCGTCTTTGCGGAGAACGCGTCGGTGGCGACCTAGCTCGGTGGCCCTCACTTTCCCCTCTGTCATGGTGGCGGCGGTCTTCACGGTGCGTCGTGGCTAACGCCAAAACGTTCATAGTCATCTCGCTGCGGCGCTCTTCCTCTTCACGATCACGCTTTACGGCGTTCGGATCTGTCTGAAGGTCGGCCAATGCTATGTCGGCGTCCTCCCTCGTCGAAATTCCCGCTGTGGCGGCTGCAGGCAGATATTCGCTTTCGACCGCGAGCCGGCCAGGCGAGTGCGAGATAGCTCTTTCTCCTTGGCGCCTCTTGGTGCTTTGGATCGCCGCCACCGCGACCATAAGCTTGAACACAGGCTCTGATCGGGCGGCGGGCTGTCCGCCCGAGCAATGGTGCCAAGGTGTCGAGAAGCGTCTTGGAGGCGGCGATGTTCTGTTCTCACGAGTATGGAAGGCGATTGGTTCCCTACCTTCTGCGGGATTTCTTCATTCACGCTTCTGACCTCTGTCTTTGGAGGAGTCTTGCAGGGGTTTGCTAGGTCATGATGGTTCTCCTCGTAGCATTTGCGCATCTTTTGCGGAGGGTTAAACCGATCACAAAAATCTTGTGAAAATTTGGGAGATCTCCTCCTCAACCTCTGGATCGAGGTGCATGGAGATGAGTCGTCAGAGCGGCGAGTCAGTGGTTTTCTTGTGTACTCGACCACTCGGGGCTCATCATTAATCGAGTTTTGACTCAAGGCGAGGATCGGGCTTTTGGCTTCTTGTCGAGACGAGATGGCCATACAGTTCTCGATCCGAGTGGTTGGTCGGCTAGAGAGCCTCCAAATAGGTTCAGTTGGAGTTGATCCGAATCCGAAATGGAGAGCGACCAAAGTTGTCGATGATGAAATCCGAAGCCGGCGAAATACGGGCGGCGAAGATGGTCATGCTCTGAAGATTGCCATCGAGCTTCTTTGTGATTGATCTAAGCGCAGCCCTACAGCGCGCCAACCGCCGCCGTTTATTCTGAGCAATAATGAAAAGGGGCTCTCTATTTGGACCCAAACTTCGATGGTAGCACAAGAACACCCGATGTATCTGAGTTAGGGCTCTCGCGGTGGAGATAATACCCTAGTCTGTGCTCTGGAATTATATGTGGCTAGCTAATAGCCGATGAGATGTTACTGTCTTGTCCTATTTTTGAGATGCCCGTCCCTCCTTTATATAATAGAAAGAGGCGGTTACAATATTGAGCCCTACTCGGATCTGATAAGGGTTTCTATCTTGAGCCGTATCGGTTTGGATTACAATCATCGCCTACCCAATACGACTCGGTTTCTTTAACTAAGGCCTATCCTGATTCTTCACGCTTTGCTTAGCCCAAGTAACCTTCCATTTTATCCAGTCGACATGATCCAAGTTCGCCTGGCTGAGCTTCGGAGGACTGCTTGGTGGGCCCCGGGACATACATATCCCACAGTGAGTGCTCCCATCTCCTCTTCTAGGAGCATGTACCATCTTTGTGCTTCCCCACAGAGATGGTGCGCCGCCCGTCTTGACTTTATGTCGCCTTCCGTCGTGTGTTGGCCACGGAAGAACAATTCGCAAGAGTTTAGCCAGTGGAGTGGATCGTCGGCGCCTTCGTATGTCGCAAAATCCCATCGATGGGGCTTTGGAGGTCGACCGTCTGGTGTAGCCAAAAACCCCCCGTGCAAGCCCCCGCCGAAGATGTGCGGCACCCCGCCGCCGCCAGCGCCGCTGCCGCTGCCTTCACTGGGACTGGCTTCGCGCCGAGCAGGTGGAACGTAAACCGTGTGATCCACCCCTGTTCCTTTTTCACCGCCTCCCATCGATGTGCTCAGCAGTTCATCCACCTTGGCGATGCGAGCGTCGTGGCGGTCCAGCCACGTAGTGAGGGTGGCGAACTGAGCCGTGTGGCCGTCCTGAACCAACGCCATGTCCTCCAGTTTCCGAAAAATTTGGTCGATCTTGTCCGCCAAAGTGCGCCCCTCGTCGCCGTCCATGGTCTCTGATACCAAGATGTTATGGGCACGACCGGAGATGTAATTATCGCGGATCACGGGACACGGTGGTCGGATTAGCGCGTCGGCGCCGTGGCGGCATTTAACACAAGGGTTTCGCAGCAATTAGCTGCGGCGGCAATAGATGACGAGTAGCGGAAAAAGTAATACTACATTTCTTGTCCTTTATTCCTTGCTCTTCCTCTGGCTTAAATAGCCAATCGTTCACAACATAAGGAAAGTAAATAAAGCAACAAACCGACTCTTATTACTACTGGACTCCTAAACGGACTCGTTAAGCCCTTGCCCTTGTCAGGTTCGGTTCTGGCGTGTATAGTGCTGACCGAACCTGACATAAGACCACTGCAAATGGGCAAGCTATGGACAATCCTAACTCTCCTCCACTCCTTAGCAGGGTATGTTCAGTTAAAACTGTGTAGTGATGAATTGATGATCATTTTGGCCCTCTGGTGTGCTTAAGTTGATAAGCGTCTTGCTTCTCTCTTCTTTGTGCTTACAGGCCTACTGTCACTCTACTATACCCATTGTAAGTTCACAGAATTTTCTACTTTTGTGATTGGCAAATCTTTGTTTGGTACATTTCTTGGAAATTTATAGATTCATCACGCCATGAATAGATAGATATGCGTCGGTTCAGGCGATGGAGAGCCTGTCAAAGCTAGATGATGAGCAGTAGCTGGCTTTCTGGATCCTGTAGTCGTTCATCACCCTCATGGAAATGGTCTTAAGAGTCCCTAATCTACTGGTAAAATTGACAAGCTCATCATTTTTTTTTCCATTGATTGATCAAGTGCTACAGGATTGAAGCCCTGGTGTGCGTGCAGTCCCGACCGTCTGACTTCACGGACAAGCAGTTCTTCATGAAACTGACTAGAGCACTACTACTACACTGATTTTCATGAAACTTGAGTTATATTGGGTTCTTCCGTCTATTTCTTCATGGAACTTAAATAGCTTACTTTGGAGTATCTAATAATGATTATATAGGAAGATTTTTCGTACTTTGGGCAGTATATACTCCCACTTCCAATATACTACTTAAATGAATGTGTTATATTTTTTATCATTTTTAATATACTTAAATACTAATTCTAAGATACTCTAATGCGACATGGTCGAAAAAATTTCATCAGAGCCCTTTATTTTTGTCATATATTGTTTTCATATGTAAAATAAGTATATACATAAATTATGCTATAAAAGTGGACTTTGATGAAATTTTTAATGGAACTTAATTGGGAGTATTTTATAATCATTATTAGAGTATGCTCAAAAGAATAAAGAGGTATGATTTTTTTGTTTAAGCTCTATATGCAAGATGGAGTCACGTACTTTCAAGAGAATATATATATATACTAGATCAATGCCCGTGCGTTACTACGAAAAATAAAATTGGTAACGAAACATAAATATCAAGCAATAAAAGAAAATTGTGCTACAAGACCAAATATCTATTTCTCCCAATTACAAAAGTTTTTATGGTTTTTTTCTTGATGCAATTAAAACCAAATATATTATCGTAACAATATATATTACCAATCTCAAAAATCAATCAATCATTTTATCTCTTTTTGCAATTTATATTACGAGATCGCGTTCCTCTTCCTCTTGCCATGCCCGCAGCGCACGCTGTGAAGTCCGTCTTCCTCGCCGCCCACTTCGTCGCGCATGCCATGGCCGCATGGTCAGTCGCCTCGTCTCCATGTCTCTGGCGTGCTTAGCCATCAGCGGCTTCACCGACCATGATCACGGAGCCCATGAAGGTGAACGAAAACACCGGCGGGCGCCCTCCACGCCATCTTGCCGCGTCGTTCCTCTCTCTCGCGCGTTAATTTGGATCAACCGTTTATCTCCAAGAGGTATGCTAATGACTCTCTCACCGCCGACGACGTCCACCGGTGTCGGCGAACAACGACCGGCGTCGTGCGCTTTGTTCACGTCAAGCGGCCCGGCTGGGTCACAACACCGTGGGCGTCGCGCTCTGGCATCTTCGGCGACAATTACTCTTGACCATGGTGCTCGGCCTCACAGCTTCACGGCCATGTACGTCGGTCCGTCACTTATTAATCATTCGTCAAGTTCATTACGCCACGGCTGCACGACATGGGAGATCTTGAATGAATACAAAAAGAAATGATTGGCGGCTATTAATTGCGGCAATAATCGAGGATTTTGCTATAATAATCAACCATATTTAGAGAGATATGGTGGTAAATCAGAAAGAATAATTAGCTATAATGACTTGCTATTATTGGGGATATGACCGGGAGAGGGCTAGGAAGAACGACGGACCGCTGCCACCAACTGCTATATATATATAGGAAAAATATCTTTTACTCCCGGGAGTAATTACTCCCACCTCTGAAATACCACCTAAACGAATTTGAAATACTCCTTTATCACTTTGGGTACACTCATACACTAATTATAAGATACTCCAATGTGAGCCGCATTAAAAAATTACAAGGAAGTCCATGGTTTTTAGCGTATTTTGCAAATACCTTCATATACGCGCATAAAAGGAGTATGTCCAAAAAAAACGCATACCACCACCTCTGGAAAAATGTACATACCACCAAGATGATCTTATATACTCGTATACTACGGCGTACATACCCTCCGACGCATGAGATATCTCATACGTTGTGAGATCTGACATAGGGAGTAATTACTCCGGGAGTAGAAAAGAGGCTTGCTATATATATATATATATATATATATATATATATATATATAGACACACACAAACATATATATATACACACACATGTACATATACATATGTATATATATGTATATGTATATATATGTGTATATATATAGGAAAATGGTTCTATACTCACAGGATTACGTACCCCCACCTCCAGATACCGCTTAAATGATATTATTATACCTCTTTATCCTCTTGAGTATACTCTAATACTGATTAAAAGATACTTCAAAGTGAGTTCCACGAAAAATTTCATCAAAGTTCACCTTTTATAGCATAATTTGTTTATATATTCCTTTTATATATGTAAAAGGGTATATAAAAAAAATAAAGGGCTCTAATGAATTTTTTTCAGTCATGTTGTATTGAAGTATCTTATAATTATTATTGTAGTATACCGAAAGTGATACCATCTGGTACAGTTAAGCTGTTGTTCATGACGTGGCTGGAGCTCCCAACTTCAGGGGAGCAGCATCCATCTATTTCAAGTTTGTGAGAGAGCAGGTGAAGAAGCATGGCCTAATGGTTGCAAACTCTACTAGCATTAGCGACATGGACAGTTATAAGGACAAGTCTCCTTCCCCTTCCCCCAAGGAGAAGAACAAGAGAGAGTTGTTGTCCTTTGGTCTGCATTCTGCAACAACCTTTTGATCTTGCTACGTGTTATATACTCCCTCTAATCACAAATAGTTGCGATATCGATTTGATCTCTAAAAAACTGTTTTGACCACTAATTTCTATTATAATATATTTATAAAACCTAATAAAATTATAATGTTATGAAAATACTTTTGAGACAAATCTATATATATAATTTTCATGTATCTAATATAAATATTTAAAAATATATTGGTAGTTAAAGTTTTGAAACTTTAACTACATCTATTTTCAAAAGCGATAATTATTTGTGACGAGGAGTACATTTTTGCGTGATATGCAGCTTGCCCGTTTGTAATGATAAGTGTTTTGGTTATGTTTTCCTGCACTGTTCATGGCATTCACACGACACAAGGACTTCTGTTTGTATCTTTACCCCAGTATTATTGTAACTAATAAAACCCTTTTTTTCACTGTGTCATGTGTGGGCGTTCTGTCTGTATGTAAATCCTTGTCGAAGAACTTCATTCTTGAAAAATACTGTAAAATGATTCCGTAAATGGATTCAGATTGTGTGATTCAAAGACCAGAGAATAAGCTATGGACAAAACTGTTTTCGAGGAAAAGGGTTAGCTTACTTCTGGTAAACTTGTCAGCTGGCACTCTGTAAAAACCGAAGACAAACGATGTTATGGATCTTAGGCAGGAAGTCTTATCAGCTAGAGCTCTGATATATTGGACTCCATCAGCTAGCTAGTGCAGTTTAACTGGGAGCAATTGGCGGCCGATGGATGCAAAACCACCTTCTTTTTTCAACGCTACCAGCAGTATAAAAATAAGAGAAGCCACCAGGATTAGTTCAAATAATTCATGAAGCACTTAACAGTTATAGCCGTAAGGATCTCCCGTATATCCATCTGTATTAATCAATAAGAAAAAAATCTATCCATAACACCTCAACTCTTCCTAGGATTTAACTTTCGTCTCTAATGTTCAATACTGTTTAAAACCCGTCCCACATTTGGCGAAGCCAAAGCAAATATCGTCCCAAGCCTGGTCTTATGAGTGATTTTGAGCAATAGCGGACCCAGAATCAAATTTTAAGAGGTGCTCATCGGCTTGCAGCCCGCCACGCTGTCGCCCTCTTATGCTCTCTGTTGAAGTATAAGTGAATTGCCCTCATTTCCTCAGCTTAAGCTTTTGGGTGAACTGGCTGTTGCATGCAACTCAATATGGTATCAGAGCCAAGATGTCTCGAGTTCAAGACCCGGTTGGCGTAATTTAAAAAAAATAATTGCAGCCCACTTTTATTCCACGTCCTAGGCCTGAGGGAGCCTGCACGTGAGGGGGAGTGTTGAAGTATAAGTAAATTGCCCTCCTTTCCTCATCAGCTTAAGCTTTTGGGTGAACTGGCTGGTACATGCAACTCAATACTCTCAGCTAGCCGCCCTTCTGTACATCGAGGGGTAGGATGTGCCCTAGCCCCCCTAAATCCTCCGTTGGGTCCACCACTGATTTTGAGTGATATGGCTGCCGCATCATAAGTTTTGTCATCTACTACATCAGCTTACCCTGCATGTGTCAGCCCCTTCTCTTCCTTACTTCATCACTCTTCCGCGTTGATATGGTTTATCACTCTTCCTCACTTCCTTACCTCATCACTCTTCCCCGCTAACATGGTGGATCATTCTTGACATGGCAGTCACGCCACTCAAAATCACTCACAAAATCGGCCTTGTGAGGTGACTTGCTCCGATTTTGTTAGTTGAGGGACAAGTTTTAAATGGTAATTGAGAGTAGGGATGAAATAACCCAAAAATTTCAAAAATGGTTTTCTTTCGCCCTCTTGGACTTTATTTGGTTTTATTTGAATTTTTCCGGATTTATTCGAATTTTGGTTTGGCTTAAATTTAGAACCCTTTCCCTTTTGGGAAATCTTGCCATTTTTGGCGCCTTTCCTTTTTGGCCACATCCATTTCCGGCCAACTCTTTTTCTCCGGCCCATTTCCCGCCCGGCCCGTTTCTCCTTTCTCTCCCACGCGCTGGCCCAGCTCGCCCCCGGTTCCCCTCCTTCTTCTTCCTCTCGCGCAGACCCGCGCCCGTCGCTTCATGCCCGCCATCAAGCGTCCCGCCCTACCGCCTCATACTTTCCTTCGCCACAGATCAAGCGCCGCTTGCCGCTGCCTTCGGTCCCCCTCCGCGCCCGCCGCCGCCGTGCTCCCTCCCCTCTCTCTCTCCTCCCGGCGAGGCTATAAAATTCTTCCCCGCGCCTCGTTTCCTCCCCGCCCTGAGCCGGTGAGCCACCCATTCTCTTCCCCAAGCTCTCCTCTTCATTTCCCCCACTTCTTCCTCTACGCGACGCGCTGCTCCGCCCGCACCACGGCCTTCTTCTCCGGCTCTGGTACCCCTCCGTCGCCCCGTCTCCACCCTTTTTCTCCCGGCCGTTTTAGCCCACCACCGAGTTCGCCGCAACCGGATCTCTCTCCCCCGCTATTTCTTCCGTCTCCCCAAGCCCTCAACTCCCCGCGCCAACTTCATCTTCTTCGGCTCCGGTCGATTCTCCGCCGCCACGCCTCGCCGAACCCTCCCCGTGTCCATTCTTGCCACCCCCGAGTCCGCCGCAACCTCCTCTATCCATTTCCCAAATTCATCCGAGCTCCGGTGCGCCAAATCGCCGTTTCGGTGGCCATCGTCCTCGGCTCCGGCCATCCCCTCGTCGCTGCGAGCTCGCTTCGCCCCCGTCCCACTGACTTGCGGCCCCACCGGTCAGAGCGTCTCCCCCATCTCGCTGTCCACCGGGCCCCGCAAGCCAGCGCTCCCTCCCCTCCTGACCATCACGGACCCCACGTCGGTAGCTCATTTCACTTTGGTAAATATTTGTCTTGTGGCGTGATTGCGCTGGCAGTGGGCGAATCCATTATCTTGTCGGCCCAATGCACACTAGCCCCTTTTAATTTTCTTTTCGGATTTTAATTTATTTAAAAATCCGAAGAATCATTTTTTTAATCCTAGAAAATCCCCAAAATTACCCAAAAATCCAAAAATGCCAAAAATACATATTCTTGACCGTTTCGAGCCACTGAGTCCAAAAATGATCTCCGTTCTGCCATATCAAGTCCAGAAAATTCCCAAAATACCCTTGAACCCTGTTCCGGCCATTTTCTCCCTGATTCTTTTTCCAATTTTCTTTCTTTGTTTTTATTTGTTCGTTTATTTATTGTTTGCGTTTTCTCGCGTTAGATTCAACGTCGAAACAACCGTCGGCACGAATCTCGGAGCAGGAGCAATACTTGGAGCCGGAGCAGTCCTTGGAGCAGCGTCAAGAGCAAGTGCCGTTCGAAGTCAGACACGACGTCGGCACTCTCTTTTAGGCGAACCCTCGAATCCGCAAGGCAAGCCACACTCCTTGAACATGTTGAACCTAATTCTGTTCCAATAATATGTGTATATTTTTGTATTGCATTATTTTAGTATTTTTACGAAACTAGAAAATGTGGTAGTTTCGAATGACATGATTAGTTACAACCCAATATTAAACCTGTTGTTATGTCTTAATTCCTTTTAACCCTAAGATATAAAATATATTGAACCAATCGTAGATATAGCAATTTATACCATTATTACTTTTAGACAAATGCTTAAAATCTCCGAGAGATGGCTTGGATGATTTTGGTTTTTATAAAATTGCTACGGTGTGGGGGACAGCATTGGGCGGACCACGGGAGGTGGATGCCGGCCCAATCCCCAACCGATGACAAAGCCAATGGATGTGATGTGGTGGTGGTACAGTTGGTACCAATGTGTTGTGGTATGTCATTTGGCTGAGTCTTTGGCATTTAAGGACCGATGCCTTGGGCAACGTAAATAACTTCAGTTTCCGCTCAACCACAGGTTGGGTCGGTCAGCTCTGTTGGCCTGATCCACGTGTACCGGTATATTGTCTTTTCCCCTTGGAATGCCTATAGGAGGACCCATTCTCTGTGGAAGGATGGGTAGCGTCGTGGTAGGGAGTGAAACGGAATGAAAGGCCATTCGACGGTTTTCACAACAGTGGGTTTCCTCAATTGATCAGGGCACAAGGCCCACTTCGGCCCGTGGGTTCCTGAAGGTTGATTCTGACTCCCATTTGGGTAGGAACTAAGGGGGGAAAATTCAATGAAAGGTTATGTTAATCTCGGTCCGGCCGCATGCATAAAAGTTGCCTGTTAATACTAGTGGCACTAACGACCGTAGATATCTTGTGGGTAAAGCTGAGCACCTCTGCAGAGTGATATCAATGGTATTCGAATACGCCGTGCTTCCGGTTAATGAAGTTAAGTTAATCTAGGGTGATTCCTATAACTGTGCCCCTGTAGTTTTATAATTAAAATATGTCGTGAAGGTGAATTTTGCAAAGATAACCCCCCCATGATTTATATTGATGATTTGTGTTTCAAATGTAAAATGAAAACTAATATTGTCAACTTGCATCCACAATACTTAAACCTGTGCCTACCTTTGTTTATCCCTGCATGTAATATTCAGAGATTTCCGTGTGGTTTGTTGAGTACGGTTGTGTACTCACCCTTGCTCCCAATCCCCCTCCATAGATTTCATTTGAAGATGGCGAGTTCCAGAAGACCGTAGATGACGATGTTATTTAATTTTGGAGGCCTTGATCTATCTGCTCAAGCGTTTCCAGTGGGTGTTCTGTAATGTATTCGGTGCCAGCCGCACCTTTTGTAAAACCTTGGCCGTTAGGCCCTTATTTCATCTATAAAATATTCGCATTTGCTCTTTTATCAAGCAATGTACACTTGGTTACCTGCAGCTAAATTTCTGAGTAGCTGCAAAGGTATTTATACGCACCCCCTGAAAAGGGCGGTCCGTCACAAGGGACGAAAATTAAACAACATCAAGTGTTGTTGACTACATTTGGACTTTTCCTTATCCATATGTTTCAGATTATAAGGTGTATATCGAGTACACATAAGAACTAATAAAGAAGGCTACACAAATAAAATAATTGAAAAGGGACATGATTCTAGTGTTGTTGTTTGCGTTGGAAACAATAAGCAAGTTAGTCTAAATGTTATAAACAGGGAGAAGGCTAGATAAGAGCAAAATAGAAACCACCAATGAATTTACAAATTACGGGCATGCGCGTTTTATTGTGCAGCGATATTTAAAAAATATAGGCTTCATTCTGTAAATGTGGGAGCAAAGGCCTGTTTGTTTTTGCTTTTGATTCTGGATTTTAGTTTTAAAAGCAGAATAAAAAACAAATAGTCCGATTTTAGGAATCAGCAACCACAGTCCAGAATTAGCTTTTAGAGAATCCAAAACATAACAAACAGACCCTAAATTCCTCAAGAAAAAAGATTTGTCTCAAATTTAGAAGCTGAAATTGTTATAGGTGCTCTCCGAAACCTTAATAGAGACCCTTTGTGTCATGTCAGTTAGTATGTATGAACCTTAATATGGGTTTAAGCTTTAGCTGGGCTGGTTTTAGAGTTGGTTTAAGCCTGGGTTGGGGTTGAGCCGGGCTTGGATTATTGGGCTTGAAACAGGCTTGCGCTGAGATGCGTTCTCTTGATAGCACCCACAATTGAATTCTTTTTAATTTAATTTATCTAAACAATACTTGTGCATCCATCAGCAGCAGTAATAGTTTTATATCATCAGCCATTGGTGGCCGATGGATGCAAAAGTAATAGTTTTATATCAGTAGCAGCATGCACGACATTTGGAGCTTCATCGACTGCCTCGCACGCGTAATACTTTCTACGGTGACAATGTGAGTGCAATGAATATGTTCCCGAGTCGGACTGCAGCTGCGCTGCCGTACGTGCTGGACCAGTAGATTAGGAATAGGTTCGGTTTCTCTTTGTATCCGATATAATTTGTTTCTTGTATGCGACGACCCCTGTAATTGTATGACTATATATTTTTCATGAATACAAGCTAAAGGCATCGTGGATTCGCAGCCTTTCTTGCATTTCGTACCTTCTTATGCACCGGAAAGGAAAGCAAAAATAAAAATTTACTGACCTTTGCAATGCATGGGTTTAATTCTTGTAAAATTTTTGAAGCAAAGGTTAAGACCAGCTTGAGGTTACTCTTGAACTAAAATATTTAAAGACATCATACTAAGATGTTATATATCATCTTCTCTATCCACTTTCACCCTTTTCACTTCTATCTTCCCTGCTCACTTCCCCCACTCCTTTCCTTCCTTTTTGACACAAAAAATTCAGATTAAAAAATTTTAAATAGAAAGTTCCAACTCAAAAAATCTTAACTAGGTAAAATTTGAACTCTAAAAATTACAAGTTGGAAATTTTCAATTCGATCAGTTCTATTGTGTATCTACAATCTTTCTCTTTGGTTGTGCATGAAACAAAAGTATATCATGATGTCGTTGCTAATCTCGAGATCCGAACAGCTGGAAAATGATATTGATGTGCACTTAGCACCACTGATTGAGGATTTGGTAACATTGGGGAACGAGGGGTTGCGGTGTGGGATGCATATAAAGATAGAACTTCATCCTATGAGCTATGATATTTTGTACCATAAATAATTTTTGGTCCTTGGTAATTTGGCAGACTCTGATATGAAGAGAGCCAAACGTGTTCTATTTGAAGAGTAGGCGAGAGCTTGTGGCCGAATTCTAAAAACTATGTACATGGGTCATTGTAGTTTTCTACATCGAAGTCATTGATATTGTAAAATGGATGACAAATTTGATGGGAAGAGGAAATTTGTTCACTTCACTTGCCTATGAGTGAAAGGCAAATATATTCACGTATGGAGTATATCGATGTTGAGTATGAAAAAAGTCGTAAATCTGTGTATCAACTAGTTGCACTCATGGGCTGTACTGCAATGTCAAGAGGCTCAAAAGATGATGTTGTGGCATGTAGTTGTCTACATGCTACAGTTTGAGAGTTCTTCATCAAGCGTGTATGGAATTTCAAACAAGATTGTGTTATCATACATGGCGAGTCGTCTTTGAAAGGCCGTACTTCTTTGAAGGTATCCATTTGTGACTTTCGATATTTGGGAGGAGTTCACAAGGATAAAGAGTACACCTAAGGTGGAGGAGCAAAGAGAAAGAACATCACTATCCGGAGGCAAAACACACACGCGTACCACCTTGATTCCAAAGGATATGAAGGAAGAAAGCGAGTAAGGCGACTAGCGAGGATATCTTGAACTTTGGGACGGCGATGCCTTACTCCCACATATGTGAGGAGCAGATACACGATTGGGTATTAGTGAGGATAAAGAAAACCTCCGACGGTCAACTTGTAGTTCCAAATCCCTCAACTGTATAGATCGTCTCCACCATCATAAGACATCTAACTTAGTACATTACAGCCAACCATTAGCGTTGTATTTTAGAACTACTTTATATTTGCTCCTTGCGGGAGGAGGTAAGCCAACATAAAGTGCGAGGAGATCTTTCAAAGCCAAGGGTCAAAGGACATTTTGTCTTGACCATCGAGAAGGTGATTATAAGGGCAGTGCTTGTGAAGGATCGGGATGGCGAACAGATAGGGGCGTGAATAGTCATAATAAAATTTTTTCACACAGTATTCAAAAGACTAACACAAAGGATCACCCAAAGGTTGAGGTTCTTGGTTAGAAAAGTTGGTAGTACCCATACGGGTAGGTGAGAGTACCGGACTCAAAGGCTCCTCAAGAAGAGCAGCTCAAACGAATAAGAATCAAAATAACTTTTGATCGGCTAAACAAAACTTCAAGAAACTTGGTAGATGAGATCTTGGGATAACGAGAAACTTGGTTCTCAAACCGATATCGAGGATTAATCCCAAAGATCGACCTTTTGCCCGAGAAGAAAGAACACTTCAAGAAGAGCAGAAAGAACAGGGAATTCGGTTCAAGACTTGCTCTTGGAATCTAGGAAAAATGAAAAGATCTTGGAAACTTATCACAGCAAACTAAAGGGCACAGAAAAGAAACACAAGATCAACAACTCAAGAACGCATAAAGGCATAAGAAGGAAAGAAATGCGAAGGAAGAATCAACTTGCATGAAGTAAATTTACGTAACTTAAATTGTGAAAGTAACTTGCATAAGGTAAAAGACAATAAGTAAAATGCAAGTATTGAAATCTTTGAGTTGTAACTTGTATTCTGGAAGGGAGGTTACACAGCCACACGCATAAAAGTGGGCAAAGCTCAACAGAGCGCTCAAAACCTCTAAAACCCCTCTGGGATCCTTCACATCGAAGGCAACCCCTCCACACGTATTTATACAACTCTCAGGCCACCTACCACCCTTAAATGTAGCTCTCAACCCTAGAGACTCATCTAAGGGCTAGGAAAAACCCACTCACATAGTCTGCAAGGGAAACCCTAAACCCGCTAATCTGAGTTTTTCTTGCACGGCTCTCAAAGCATACTACTAGACACTGCTATTCCTATCAACTAGACCGTACTCAAGCAGGTTCTCATTGATCCGCGAAGCATCTAGCTAGTATCTGCACCTTTCCTTGCCTTCTTGGCTTGCCCAAACTCCGTCTCTGGTCATCTTCTAGCTATCTCCCAACCGTTCTGGACCTCCGATGCCCCTCGCCTAGTCCCGGTCAACTTCCGCCTCACCATGACCCAGCACCGTCGTCCTGCAACCATCAAAGACAAGGAAACCTTTCACATAGCAATGCTCATAAACATATTTGCTGATTAACTCAAAATAGTCAGTCACAACTTAATCACAACCAGTCGTCAAACTCGTATATTCTAGTCCACTCAGTTAATCCCCTGGCTAACCACTCGGCTAACCAGTTGGCTAACTAACAAAAGTCCTAAGGATGACTACCAGCGCCCCAAAGATTTTGGAAATTCAAACATAGCAACTTTACTGAGTCCTTGATGGAACTCTTGCCCTAGAGTACTCAATCAAAAGGAAACCATCCAGAAACTAAACACACGTAGCAAGGACTGGAGGCACTCGGCACTCGGCTTTCACCAAGGGACAAAAACCAGTCAAAAAGCTAGACATGCTTAGCAAAGACAGGAACCACTCGAAACACAGCACTTAGCAAAGAAACCAGTCGGCAAGCTAAAAGAACTCAGCAAAGGCTGGCAACACTTGGCACTCATTATTCAGCCAAGGAAGAAAACCGGTCGAGAGACTAAAAGTATTCAGCAAGGAAACATGACTTGGTTGGGAACCATTTTATCAAAATGTTTCAAGTCATACTTCAATTCGGATCAACCTTTAATATAGTCTTTTACTTATCGGATCAACCTTTAATCTAGTCAATTACTCATCACACAAAGGTATAGACCTCCACATGGTCTTTCAGATTGCTGCAGGTGTGAGGAATACAAAGAGGTCCTTCTTCTAAGAGGACACTATTAGTGCCAGATCAAGATCATGGGAGGCACATGCGGAGCACCTCAAGGACACACTGAGGGAGGAGCTGAAGGAGGGGATGATGGCACGTGAGGAGTGCTTGAGGGCTGAGATAAGGATGATGATATCCCAGAGTCAGAATCAAATGGCCTTGCCTCTCGTAGAAAGGCCTGTGTCTCGCCCTAACAGCTGCATTTCCAAAAATGATTAGGCCAGTCCCTCGCTGAAGGCAATAATTGTTTCTGACTTAAAGGTACAAGAGTAAGCTAAATAATATTTCTGATCAAGTTGCATGCTTCTAGTAGGCTCCTGCCAAGAGCTAGCTTGTCGTGATGGAAAACTAATTTCCTGTTGAGACTAGACACAGGTTGCATTTCCATGCAAACAGACTGACACGGTGTATAGTAACCCTTTAAAGAAGGGCTACATAAGGGTATAGGTGGACTATCTCTATGAAGACTTTTTATCTCATATCTTTGGAGTTCACTGAGCGAAGATATCACCACTCTCAAGTAAGTGCGGATGTTGTTCAAATCGCTCACGACGGGTGTCTCACTACTTAAGGTAAAAATCCCATACGTCATCTCGATCATTTGATCTTGCAATACATTACATATGCATGTGCTTTGTAAGTTCTTACCATACTTGCACCTACTCTCACCACCATGACGAGTCCTCCATCTAAGTCGACTCCTACACAAAGTGTAGAGTTGGTGCACAAAAGGACTAGTACGATAGCCAAAGAACCACAGGAGATCTCGGAAACTTCTTCTATCAAGAAGGCAAAGTTGACAGAGATCACAACGCCCCCTCAAATATAAGGAAAGCCCCTTGTCCTGACCTCAAAGACTCCTTCTATCCAGAAAACAAAGTTGGCGAGAGGTGCGAGCCCTCTGAACATTATATAGAATGCGTAAATGGAAAGCCTCTTGTCCCGGCAATGAATTGAATGCTCTAAGCAAGTGTGTTCGCTTGCTCCATAGATGGTACATTGGCAAGGTGAATAAGGCGGCGTTACATCGATTTCAATGTAAGGATCGAAGGGGACATTTTCATTGCGAGTATGGGACATTCGGTGAGTTTTGAGAATCATTACTGTTTGTATAACTTGAAAGCCATCGATATTTCTCTTGCCACGATCCTAGGCGGCGTGGGTATCGCACCATCTGACATGAGTCTATATTGTTATATGATTTTGTATTATATTTTTTAGTAATTGACAAGAGTTACATGATAATGAGGCCTTGAGCGTTGATGGGTCAACACCAGTTGGGTTGGTCGACCCCGAGATGGTGTCTGTGACCATGGCTAGACTTCAATCGAGTTCCTTGCTAACTATATATTAAGCGGACATTAGGCTAAAATGAAAAATGACTTCATTCTATTCCGTATCACGGAAGTACTACTTTACCAATCAATTATTTGCATACACTTGAACCATATATGAACTTATTTTCTTACTATGCATACCATTTAATAAGCAACCATTGGATTCTATTTGTGGTCGCTCGAGTGAAAATAAAGTCTACACTTTTAACTTGATTGAGAAAAGATCGATGGCCTACGATTAACTGTTTTTTGCAAGTAATTACATTTTCTAACTTAACACTTTTGTATTTAACTAAGTTCATTTTTGCCTCAATGATATCTCTCCAATGTTTGTAGGGTTTCTTATCTTACATTCTTTGAAGAAATGCGACACGATGATTAACGAGATGACCGGTTAGAGTGGAAGCGCTTTAAGGTACAAGTGCCTAGCATATGATTTTTTATATCTATTTTCATCTCTTAATTTGATTTTCTTTGTTCACAATATCATTAACAAGGGTGTGACAACATGCGGCTTCTCGTTATGCATCACATGCTAATCCTAGTCAGTGGTGCACACTTTTTCTCTAAGGTATATGTACATGCATAATACACTCTGTTTTTTTACATATAAATTTTAAAACTTAAATTAGTACACTTATTTCTATTTTGTAGAAGATCGATATCTCCCTCAAGAGCTTACAAAACAAATATTTCAATAAATTACAAGACCACATATACCAGTGGTGCTGGACAGAAATTCTAGCGGAGGACTGTAGGTTTAGAGATTCGGCAGGTTCCTATTAGTCCATATGCAAACAATGTTATATCATGTAAATGTGATATGTGTACTGACTATTAAGTGTATTTGTGTTCTATATTGTGAATGAATATGATATGTATATTGTAAAGTGTTTGTTTTCTATATATATTGTGAATGTGATTTGCACATTGTGTGTAATCTATACTATTTTTGGAAGGATGAACAAAGAACAAACACCACATTACAATCCGTTCTATCTTAAAGTCAATTATGATGTGGGGGTAACATCACAATCGATTCTAATCCAGAAACAATTGTGATGTTCATCACGTACATCACAATCAATTCTCGCTCAGAACCGATTGGAATAACCATTAAGCACTGTCGGGTAAAAACAGACTATGATAACGTCTTCTTATCACCGTCTAATAACTTTATATCTTTACTAAAACCGACTGTGATGATAAAAAAAACTGTTGTGATGCATACATACACCTATGTATCACCAAACCCCGTGTAACGTAAATTCAACCAATGAAATTCAACACGACTTTTGTACAGTCGCACGTAATTTGTCTAGAACAGTGGATTAGACTGTGTGTCTGTCGAGCGACCAGTCATAGGAAATATATATAGCAATATATTTGGAGTTGGACTGGTACATTGTCGTCCGACACCGACCTCAACTTCGTAGTCCTACACCTACCTCGACTTCTAGGGTGTTGAATCCGTCAAACCCAAATCCATTTTCCTTGCAAATTGCGGTACGTCACCATTTCGCCCCCTATAACATCTAATCTTGTATATTATTCCGTATAAAAACAGTAATGTCTTTAGATGTAAGTACTAGTCCTCATGTCACAAAAGAGTAAGTTTTAGATAAATATAGTCAAACTTTCTGCACTGTGACTATCAATATCTCCATTAATATTTGGATCGGACACTTAAAGCAGAAAGATATGTGCAAATTTGTCCTAGAAAGAATTTTCATAATTTTATAATTTAATTAGGTTTTATAAAATATATTTCAATTAATTCAACTTAACGGTCAAAGTTATATTTTGAAGACCGTATAAATATCCAAAACATCAGTTTTATCCGATGGGAGGAAGTAATAAGTCCTTTAAACCTACTCTTTTTGAACGCTAGCTTGTCAATGTATGCCTCATTGTTCTAGCTAGTAGCAAGCTCTGCATGCAGGAAGCATATACGAATATCATCCAGATTAATAATAGAAATGGAGGCTTTTTTGTCTGCAGTTGTGGGTGAGCTGTTCAGCAGATTCATGTCATTCATGATCAGGCGGTACACCGAGCCGATGGCCGCGGGCGAGAAGCTCGAGCGGCTGAAGAGCGCGCTGCTGCGAGCTCACACCATTGTTGAGGAGGCCGAGGCGCGGCGCGTGACAAATGGAGGGATGCTCCTGCAGCTCTCCATTCTCATGGAGGCCATGTATCGTGGCCACTATGTGCTCGACAACTTCAAGTACCGTGCCACCCTCGCCGGGGCGCCATGGCCGCCGGACAAAGAAACGCTGCCTCTGTCGACGTCTAACTCCATCTCCGGGAAGCGGCGGCGCTCGGTGCTCAGTTCTGCAGCCATGGATGAGCTAAGAGCCGTCCTTGGAAAGTTAGAGAACTCCATTGCTGACATGGAGGAGTTTGTCATGATCTTGGGTAACTACCCTCGAATGTTCAGCCAGCCGTACAGCACGTACCTATTTGTGGACAACTGCATGTTTGGGCGCCAAACGGAGTTGCACCGGATCGTCGGCTTCCTGCTGCGGAAGGAGCCGGAGAGATCGTCGGCGGCAGGTCTGGATGTCCTGCCGGTCATCGGCCGGCGGGGAGCCAGGAAGAGAACCGTGGTTAAGCATGTCTGCATGGACGAGAGGGTGCGGTGTTCCTACCCTGTCATCATCCGCATATGCGGAGATGACCTTGACAACGCTCAATGGCAATCAAGCGTCAAAAGAGTTTCAAGGAGGAAGAAACTACAAAACACTTTTTATCGTCGAAGTCGACGGTGATGTCGATGAGGCGGCTTGGAGAAGGTTCTATGATTTCTGCTCGTTCAAACTGTGTATAGAAAATGGCAGCAAAATTATCATTACAAGCGCGACGGATATGGTCGTGAGGTTGGCGACGACCGGCCCGGTAAGGCTGCACTACCTGTCACCGGAGGAGTACTGGTACTTCTTCAAGACTCGCGCCTTCGGCGCCACCGACCGGACGACCACCCAGAGCTGGCCGCCGTGGCCTGGCCGTTGTGGCGGAGCTGAGGTGCTCGTTCATGTACGCCAACATGTATGGCGGCCTGATGCGCTCAACATGGACGTCCATTTCTGGCGCGGGCTGCTCCGCGGCCTGAGAGGTCACATGCGCCGTCACCTCTCTATCTGCGGCGAGAACCCCATGGACCTCATCGGCAAGAACCGCCCGTCGTACGTGCACCCGATGGCCGCCGGCAAGGCTGTGCCGGCGAGGTGTACCTCCTCTACAACTACCGCTCGACGGCTGAGGAGCGGGTGGGAACTCTTCCCCGTGTGAGCGTGCAAGACCTAATCGTCGGACGAGACGTTCCTGGCGACGAGAGGTTTGAGGTGCTCGGGTGGAGGTCTCACATACCACCACACTATTGCTACTTGGCAAGTTGCGAGAAGCGAAGGACAACGCGGCGGGGGTCGCCGGCGGCGAGGAGGAGGACGACGACGAAGTGTGAACAATGAAGTAGGGTGCGTGCCTCGTAGTAAAAATTGGCGCCTCGGCGGAGTTGACTTGCAGGACACTTTGTTGTCATTGTTGATCAAAGAGTATGTAGCTGATTAATTAACAGAACTAGTCAACGACCGTGCAACCACACTGACTACTTGTTTTCATTTCTTATTTTAATTTATTTTTGTATTTAATGTAATCAAGGCTTATTTCTAACTTAGAATTTAAATTGCTTCAAAATTCGAATCACTACTATAGAAATGGTCATCTACACTACAGGAAAGCATGGATTTACAAGCTGTAAAACCGCTTCCTATAGTAGGTTTTACAAGCAGCTCAGCCGCTTTGAATTTAAATAGCTACTGCTTTCCATACTGCTGCTTGGAATAGTATCTAAAGTGATGCTACTGCTTGGAATACTTTCGAAGCGGTACTACTGCTTGTAATATTGAATTCCTAGCAGTACTAGTGCTGGCAATGTTTAAACCTTTTAAAGCGCCACCACTGCATGGAAAGATAATTGCAAGCTGTAATTCTGCATGTGATTAGGCATAACCCACAACCAAGAAAATTAATCCTAAACACATATATACTGCTTGCAATAATAATTGATGATGCATTAGCATGCATGCATCCGTTGTCAACAATCAGTTATAACAATGATAACAACTCAATAATTTCATAAAATCAAATGTAAAAGAATAATTCACAGAACAAATCTTTCATATTCTTCCATACCCAGAGCCAAGCAACAACATATACATGAGTTTTGATGTCTAGTTACATCACCATGCATATTCCACCAAAAATAGCCAAGCAATAGCATACAAGAGTTTTGATGCATGTCTTGGTATACATCATCATGCATATTCTACCAAAAAACAGATGGATTTATAAGTCTACTCTCTGGCCTTTTAAGTCAGTTAACTTCAAAACAAGGTACAAACTAGTGAAGGCTATCCTAACAGTTTCCATCTTGAACTTAACCAAAGGAAGCCTTTGCAGCAAATTCTTCCTTCTTTAGCTATTTCCTTTGCACCTTCTACCTGTGGATTAAAGACAGTGTTCTCAATTTTCCTTCCAATAGTGACAATTGACATCATGTACACTAGTTTCAATGATAGAGACTAAGCTTATATATGCAGGTAAAGGTGAAAAGCATTACCTAAGTTAAGGGTTGCAATGAAGTTGTTTAATCACGATCGGTTTGATTTTTACGTACATGAGGCGAACCACTTGTACTAGTAGCTGCAACATCATCTTCCATCTACAAATCCATATATTTTTTCTATTATTTCACATCCTTGACTAATAAGAATGAAAACAATACAGAATGTACATTACCTTATTATATGGCCATGAAATAATATTGTAAGCTTTTTCTAGCAAAGACATCCATATCTAGGAGTGCTTTTGGTTGCTATAGATGATTATTCATATGAGAAAGTAGAACTTCAAACTTTTTGTCAAAACAAGAATCATATGAGAGGCCGTTGTATACCTATGTAATGATTTCTCATTACAATTGGACAAAAATGGTTTATTGAATAAGCGTCACATCACAGGATATTGCAAACTTTTTGTAGCAAATAAATCCACATTCAGGACTGCATGTTAAATTATAGATGCAAACCAATTATCAGCATGTCAAACAAGAATCACCCATAATTAACTTACATAAGTCTTTGGATCATGAAAAACACTCAAAAGACCAAAATGGATAAATGCTTGATGAGTATTTTACGATGTAGAAAATGTTGGGGCTGAGGAAATGAGGATGAAAAATCGAGGCAAATATTTGGTTTATCTTAGTAAAATGAGAAGGTGTGGGAGGCCAGACGAGAAAATCAAACAGCCACTTTCTGCTCATACATCAATCTCTGCGCATTTCAAATTGTAAGTGCTTACGGGCGAGTTTCATATTGGTGGGTGTGTCGAAAACAAACACTTGTACCATCTTGACTCCTACAAAGATGACATATAGAAATTATAAAAATGACTCCAAAGTACAATAAAACATCACTCGAACTACAGACCTTTTATATTTATACCACTCCACCCATGTACATAAACAAAATATAACTATACCCTTGTGAGTCTATGGCTCTCGCCGCATTCTCCTTGCATTAAGATACAAGAAGATATCTGAAATAAGCTCAAGAAGAAATGCCTGATAAACATAATAAAATTTCAAAACACAGTAAGCATCTTCATACTTCAAAACCACTTGCTGGGGTTCATCATCTACACCAGGCTTTTGAAGATCTTCAAAACGAGCATCGATTTGTTTTCGAGCTCTTCCACTTTGTTAATTTGTTGGGCACTAATTTGGCGTGCTCTCGGCTGCTCCTGTTACGAGGAACTGAAAGAAAGTAAAATTGCTAAATTATCAAAAAGAAAATAACAAAGACATGCACATGCGCACACCAACCCAACAAAAATAAAAGAAGAAAAACACTTACCTTGACAAGCCATGATAAAAGCACTGTCATCAATAAGAGGACACCACCGATTGAGATCCCAATTCATATCCTTAAATGCATTAACACTCAAGCGGGGCTCTCTGCACAGAAGAACAACAACATTCTCTGCCTTTACTGAGATAAAACCAAGAAGGAATACATTGCGACAACCACAACTATAGCATTCAAGAATTGTTTCTCCCAAAGGGGCTATCCTTGTGGAGGCAAACTTCCTTGTGCTTTGCTCTAACCTATAAAAAATATACAATAATACATAAACATCTAGATATAAACTTATTTAAATGTAAAACTTAGCAAAATCTGTTAATAGCCTCAATCTGAAATGTTAACTTCAGTTGTCATACCAAATGAAGTAAACTTAACTAATTCTGAAACTAAACTAATTCTGAAACGACTATTTCTTATAGCACAATCTGAGTACTAAACTAAATCTGAAAATATTTGCAAGAGTCTAAACTAAGTCACCGAAATGTACAAAATTTCGACATGACCTCTCTTGTAAATAGGACATCCACTCAGCAGACAAAAAAACATTTGCAGTTATAATATATATATCAATCTCTCAAACCAGAAGGAGACATTCTAGTAGATCCTTAGATAATCAATCACACATCCAACGGCAATTTGTAAACTACACAATGACGTACAACACATTACAACCATAATAGATACAATACACATTCCATCACAATAAGTCGATCACAGTCTCGTTAGACTAAGGCCAATAAAAAATGAATACAAGAGCAAAAGGCATATGGTTTGCATATTTATCAGCAATGACCGGGACTTACGAAGGGCAGCGGGCATGTCTATAGAGACCATGGCTTCACCGTTCTGCGATAAAATAAGAATAAAAACCACACATGAAAGAAAAGTTAGCAGAAAGGCGGATAAAAGGTCATGGTTACGCAATGGATAGAACAGAACAAACTCGAAGAATCATTTTTGCAGCCGTGACATATTGGTTACCCGGTCCAAATATTTTTTCAACCTGCACGGACAGTCATATCACTAAACTGAATTGTCAATTGTAGATATGCCAGTCTGAATCATTTCGTCAGAGTATGTTCGTTCGCTAGGATTGATAGAACTTCCTAAACAAGATTAACAAAACAATGTCAAAATCTAGTGAAGATGCATCCAAGCATATCCAGTGACACTGGAGTTTTTAGAACCTGAATTATACAAAAAGGACATGAATGAACCGAAATTCAGCATGAATCTGCTAAAAAAATTTCAAGCATTAAAACAAATAGCATTTAATCATAGTCGATTAATCCATTGGACCGGATATCATACTGAAGAATATTCATTTACACTATATGCAAGCACAGGTTGCAAGGGTGCAAGGACAATGGTATTACCTCGCCGATGAATTGCACAGGTTGTGTATTTGTTGTCGATACGAAATCCTTCAAAAACCCGCGATGAATTTGAAAAGTACGATGAGCAATAAAAAGAAAGGCAGGAAAAACTATACACTAACATCTAGATTGAAGTTCAAATTCATCCCAATGTCCGATGCCAACTGAAGATGAAAGTAAAGACAAAGACAACTGTTTAGTGATGCTTATATTGAGTTCATGTGTTTGCCTTAATACATAATTGTACCCATTGCAACTTAGATTGTTATTACTAAAGACAGGCAATTGATCTTAGTCTTTGCAAGGTGCAAAAGGATAAGATAAAGAGTATATGCCACCTCTTTTCCCAATCACATTATCACAACTTTGAATACCATTTTGGAGGAAAATCTCATCAATAAGTCATGAAGAAGGAAACAATGTCTATTTCATAAACTACATGACTGCATCAATGAATTGGAACCTTCCGAACAAATTATGTGGTCTTCATTCTTGTTTTTAACTGAGCAAAGTAAAGATAAATATTCCTGCATCTCATCCGAATCACATATAAAGAGAAATATTCTATGTTCATTTAAACCTTTCTGATTTCTTCTAGCTTAGATAGCAAAATCACATACAAAACAGAACTCTTCTTTCTTGTTTTTCTCTTCTTTCTTTTTCTCTTGACAGGTGAACTGCATTTCTCGGGAAATTACCTGAAAGAAGGAAAAACCACAACAGGGGTGAGTCGAAGACTCAGCAAGTACACATTAACCAATTAAGGAGTAATTTAATAGGAGAAACACAAATAAATTGCAAGTTACATACATATAACCATCTACATGAATATCATATATTCATCTTCATCCTACTCAACCAATGGCATCAAATAACTTTAAAAGCCAATTCATTTAACATTTCTCATTTACACATTGAGGTCACTACTCTACTTTTCTAAAACAAGAGCACGGTTTCATTGTTGAAAGCGAACATATATTATTTGCATGAGTAATAACCAATTAACTTAGAGAGAATAGATCTAGAGCTAATGAATTAAAAGTTGTGAAAGAAATGGCATACCTGTAGGCCAGGGATGGCATTTGTTGCAAGGAGGGCCATCATTCCAAAATCTGAATTACCTGATGTATCATAATTTCCATTATCAGAGTCATCCACTTCACCTACAATGAATTGACCGAATATTATATCCCTAGCATATGTCTGAGAGCATAGCACACACATAAATAAGAGTAGAAGAGGCCATCCAAGCAACTTCGGCAATCATGAAAAGACAATAAGACAATCCTAGAAGAGACCATTGAAATCCTGTTTGCTACAAAACTGCTACATCAATAAAACTAAAGCTTTGGATATACAAAATAGCCTAAATTCTGAATGTATAAAATGACCTAGAAGCAACATGTTCACTTCGAGCGGAAATAAAAGCGCACTACTACATTGCATGAACAAAAATGTTTTTTTTTCTCTGAATCTACCGATAGCAGTGGCCATTGCAGGTTTCCTCTGAGACTTGATTTTGACAGCAGTAATAAAAACAATAGGACAAGAAGCATATCTCACAATAGCCATTTTATAGCTTTATAAACACATAATGCTGTAGTTGTTCTTAGAAAATGCTATTCTAAGTTTTCACAGAACTGGCAGCATAGTATGTAGTTAGAATTCACTATGTGCAAAGACGACAATCTGTATAATATTCCCAGATAGCAGCCTTATTAGTAGAAGGCAATCACGTATTGGAAAAGGAAACAATACTTTAAACAAAAAGGAAACAATTCAGTCCGAAAGATAAGCAAAAAACAGCAGCCTGAAACATATAAGGAAAGATGATAGCAGCAGGAAAACTATTAAGAAATAAGTTTTGGTTCATACTCTGGACAGGTGGAGAAGTATATGGTCATAAACATTGTCACATTCCTGTACCCTAGCTTGAAATGATGCTTCCGTCCTTAAGAGAAAAAGGAAAAACAAATGATCTTGTAATCAAACAAAGCACCAATATATAGATAGCACCTACCAAGTATCTCTTCAGTAAATACAGTAACAGACCTGCGAAAAAGCAAAATTTGGAAATCCAGTGAATAAATTGATGTGAATAAATCATTCATCAAGTAGACTCTGTTTCTAGCTGATTAAAATTGAATGTGCAGTGAATAAATCATTTATTATTTCTTCTCTGTGATAAGCTATTGAGAACAATATTTCCATATTCTAGTAGCAAGACCAAATATTACATGAATTGTCGATAAATCAATCAATGTGATAGTTTTGGATAGTATCAAAGCAAACCTGTATCATTGCAATGTAAGAATCAGTATCCTGCTGCTCGGATATTTATAGCTGAAGTACAAAATCATGGCTGTGTGCAACTGCGAACACACAAGATCTAAGCAAGGAGCTGCAAGCTATGCTATTTGCTAACAAAAAGTTCAAACCTTCAGAGCATCATTCACCGAAAATATAAACAAAATGCAAGGTCTACTCCTTTGTCATAGACATTAACATACTCATATGTCTTGTATGTTTACACCAAAAGTATGATCTATTAAGTTACGTTAACTTTCTAAGTAGCTGCTAACTAATGTAGTCCATCCTAGTATTTAGTAAACCAAAAGTACAACTTAGGAACACTTTGACTCCAGTCTTGCATCACTTTCGTAGCTACCTGCAAAAGAAGAAACTAGGAAACATACTCATATATATGTCTTGTATGTTTACACCAAAAGTATGATCTATTAAGCTACGTTAACTTTCTAAGTAGCTGCTAACTAATGTGGTCCATCACTTTGGTAGCTACCTGCAAAAGAAGAAACTAGGATGAATTAATTATTCAACAAAAATTTAACAAAAATGCATGATTTGAGTACTTGTAAAAAAAATTCTTACAGTGTTGTCTTAGGGCTTAACTTTTTCCCTTGTGTCTTCCGCCTGTTTCTCCATGACTTGAACCACCACCAACTCCAACATCATCTTCCATCTACAAATTGATAGTTTTTTTGGCTTAATTTTATATCATTCTGTAATTAGAGTGTAAACACTAGAGAAGATGGATTACCCTTTCATATGGCCATGCGATGGAATGCCCTTGAGCATCGCCCATTTTGTGACATTCTTGTATGGTCGAGGCAATGGGGCATTCTTTTTAGCACATAGTTAACAACCACCTCGCAATACTCAGACCCAAGAGGAGTACCTCCAACAATAGCACTTGAGGCGTTCTTTGGATAGTAGCCTTAGCTCTTTGGAACATATTGCCCTACAATTGAGATCAGAATAACCTCCCTTCCACCCTAAAAGTCAGTTTGAATTGGAAATTAGCTACCTTCAAGCATGCAATTTTGTCAAAAACACATATAACAAACGACTAGTACCCCTTGATTAGTACTTGGTATATCATGTTGCACAACAACCTTCTTTCGAATTATCTATACACAAACAAAGCTAACTTGTAGTTAAAGGCATGTCATATATTGTTGTGCATATCATAAAACAATAAGAATATACCTCATTATGTGGAAGCCTTATCTCATTAGGAATTGACCTATCACCACTCTCATGACTTTGGCATCTCATATCCTATAATAGTTCATACAAATATATGGATAATTCATTATCAGTTCAAATAGTTATTAGCCCAATATGTAGCGATAGGTACACAACAAGAATCACCTATATTGGAGAGTTTGATGCGTGATTGTTTGATGCACGATTGTTATTTGGTTCAGCATTTTCTGTGGGCTGTGCTAAAGCAATCGATTTCTTCAATTCTACCATTTCTTGTAGTACTTTTGATAATTTCTCTTCGTGGCCATCCAAGCGCTCTCTCAAAATCGCATTCTCATTTTCAGCTCTAAGCTTTGCACACATAGCTAGTTGAAGTTTTGTGGATGAACACTTACGTACCCCCGCCATTTTCAGGTCTTGAGGTGTCGGCCCCACACCAATAGCACGAACACATGCTCGCTTTTCCTTCCCAAATAATTTGCTGAAAAGATCTCCTTCCTGAATGGTTTTTGTAGCTAGCTCTGGTTTGTTGGCACAAGTATCATTGATTTTGTCCTGATTTTAGAGAAAGCACATAACTTTAATAAATAAACAAACTTGAAAGTGCACAAATAAACATTCATTTTAGATCACTTACAATCATGCATTCAGCTTCTACTTGTGCACTTCCATCTTTTCGAGTATGTGCTTTGATAAACACTTCATGCCTAGCTGGCTTGTAGCCATACTCTTTCAACTACAAATCATTAATGTATTAAAATCAGTTAAGAGTAAAAAAAATTGCTTTGTCTATTGAATTATTGAAACATTTAGTACCCATTCATCTGCAACCCGAGCAAGGCTCTTGCTTCCAGTGGTATGAGTCATAATCATCTTTGCGCTATTTGCTTTTCCAATTTCACTACGAGCCTAAGAGGTTGATAGAATAATTTAATAATCATGATGAATGAAAACTATGTTCTTGCCATGTACATGGATTATACCTCGCTCTGGGGTGTTCTCCAATATTGCACAAGCCATATCCAATCAGATTTGGGCACTCTCTTATCAATCTCCATTTCAAAAAGCTGTTCATTGCTTAAGTCTTTGTTTGGTTTGAAGTAAACTTTCTTTATTTCACATTTGAAATTCCTCCACCTCATCGCAGCTTGTTTCATAACCCAATCTTGAAGGTCATCACTCACATCAAAAAACAACTACAAAAATCAGTGGACACCAATTTTGTCAAAGGTAAATAGGCATAGTTTGCAATGCATGAACATGGATTTCAAGAAAGAAAATTGACCTGCACTATGTCCCAAAGGTCAAGCTTCTTTTGTTCGTCAACTTCAAACCAATTTGTGGAGGATAGAGGTATTCCTGACCTCACAATTGTGGATACGAAATTGGTTAGTGGTGCAGCTTGCTCTCCAATGGGTTGATTCTTCTCATTGCATTCAACATGAATTTTTGGTTCATTCTCCTTCCTACTCCAAATGTTATGCTTCACAGTGTGCCCTCGTCCTTTCCTTTTCTTTGTTGGCTCTACAACTAATATGCTACATTATAATTAAAACAATAAAGTGCATAATGTTAGCAACATTATAATTGTTTATGTCACTTTACCTGCATTCAATATTTCATCTTCATTATCATGGATTTGTTGATCTTCATCCTGAACATCATAATTAGGATTTTCGTTGATATCTTCTCCTTCCTCATTGTTGATGTGTGTGCACCTTCGTCGTTTAGGAGGCCCTTCGATATCATGTAGGATTTGTTGCTCTTCAACACGAACATCACAGCTAGCATCAACATCATCCATTCTTTCATAGTTAGTGAAAGTGTGCTTCCGTAGTAGAGGAGCCTTTTCACGGGCATTCAAGATGGATCTATGCCTAGCATTAGTAGCTTGTATCGTAGCCTACAATGAATCACATGTGCACTAAAAATAAATACATGCAATGGCTTACATAAAAATAAACATAATGGATCAGCTCAAAAAGTAAATACAAATTAGTATAGCATTTAACCTTTCTTGTTCTTTTAGATAGAGCAGCTATAATGTTTGTAGGCCGTTGAAGCCCAGCGGCTTTCAATGCCTCATTGTTCCTAGCAATTCTTGCTCGCCTTTCCTCCTCATACTCATTTTGTAAGGACCATCATTTCCTATTCCGTTGTTTGCCATACTTTTGTTGCATAACATATTTATATGCAATTGGTTAGCAATTAACTCAATCCATTGTGCATAATGTCAGCAACATTATAATTGTTTATGTCACTTTACCTGCATTCAATGTTTCATCTTCATTATCATGGATTTGTTGCTCTTCAACACGAACATCACAGCTAGCATCAACATCATCCATTCTTTCATAGTTAGTGAAAGCGTGCTTCCGTAGTAGAGGAGCCTTTTCACGGGCATTCAAGATGGATCTATGCCTAGCATTAGTAGCTTGTCTCGTAGCCTACATTGAATCACATGTGCACTAAAAATAAATACAATGGCTTACATAAAAATAAACACAATGGATCAGCTCAAAAGGTAAATACAAATTAGTATAGCATTTAACCTTTCTTGTTCTTTCAGATAGAGCAGCCATAATATTTGTAGACCGTTGAAGCCTGACGGCTTTCAATGCCTCATTGTTCCTAGCAATTCTTGCTCGCCTTTCCTCCTCATACTCATTTCATAAATGACCATCATTTCCTGTTCCGTTGTTTGCCATACTTTGGACTGCATAACATATTTATATGCAATTGGTTAGCAATTAACTCAATCCGTTGTTAGCATACAAGAACATACAAAAATTAAAATGCAATCAACTAAGTGCATGATTTGTAAAAATTCAAAACAGGGTGTAGTATCTTACTTCCGTATCTTAGCATTTGATTGACCAACAATCACACCATCAATATCTTGTCTTTCACAGTTATTACAACCCTCATGGACACTTAATTGCCTGTCCACATCAACATTCAAGCCAGGTATTTCTGCTGCATTTTCAATTCCTGCTACATTTTCAATTTCTTCCCATGTAGACATGTCGTATATGTCCCTAGGCCTTGATTGAATGATGACATGCCAATCTTTATCAACAGGATCTTGTACATAATAAACTTGAGTTGCTTGTGATGCTAAAATGTACGGTTCATCAGATAGTTTCTCCCCAGTATGAAATAAATGGCTAAAGTTCACTGTGGTGATTCCAAACTTATCGGTTTTTACCCACTTGTCCTTTTGACGAACATCAATCCAGTCACATTTAAACAAAACAATGTTGCCCTTCCTATGATAATCTAACTCAAGTATCTCTGTTATGACACCATAGTATGTTACATCTCCGATTTGTGGGTTTTGATCCTTCGAACTAGAAAAACTACTAGTTTTTGCAAGAATGGCAACTCCACTATTTTGAATGGGCCTACCATCATCATAACTTTTGTGTGGAAACTATATCCATTTATTGAATAGCTCTTGTACTTTTTGCAACCATAAAAGGCTCACTAGCCAATATATGAATCTCCTCTGGTACATCTTCACTGTTGTAATAAGTCATTCACCTATTAACATTAGTACATACAAATTATTCATAAAGTTAATACCAAATTGTGTATAGAGATTATAATTCAAATATCATTTCATAACTTACATGCAACCTAAACCACTCATGAAATGTTGTGTGATGTATCGCTCTCTCTCATGCTTCTTTCGATGACCAATTGAAGAAAGATAGTCCAAATGTTGTCTGCAGATATAATCTCGTAAGAAAATAGTAATAGATGTGGTCTAACGATACTAAAACTGATGGAAATTAGTTTGAGAACATACATCGAGATATGGCTCAATGTGCTCATAATTAAATAAGACATATCTATGAGCTTGAAGCGAGTTTGGTGGTCAAGTGTAACCGTGCACTTCCCAACCAATGCACGTCGGTATAGTTGAAGTAGGAGGAGCCATTTGGTAAGTCACGCCATGGCCATCATTGTTCCTACCTTGGTGATTGAATCTAGTCTCACAACCATGCAAGTAGCGAGAGCAAAATGTCATACTCTCATCAAACACATAATTTTCAGCAATTGACCCATACGGATGACTTCTTGTTCGAACATATCCCTTCAACCTTAACCAAAATCTATACAATGTTTTACATAAATTAATTATATACAAGTCTATTAAGAAAATATTAGGAAAATTAACTATTCTATAATATTAATGTACCTTTCTATAGGATACATGTTGCGGTATTGGACGGGCCCGCAATTCTTGCCTCGAGATGGAAGATGGACCATGAGATGCACCATGATATCAAAAAGGATGGTGGAAAGATCTTCTCAAGAAGGCATAATGTCTCTGCAATTTCACATTCTAAGTCCTCCATATCGCTCACCCGAATTACGAGAGAACATTTTCTTGAAAAAGTTACTAACACGAATCAATGCAGCACTAACATTTTCAGGTAAAATCTTTCTAACAGCCAGTGGGAGCAAGTACTCTAAAAGGACATGGCTATCATGCGATTTTAGCCCTGTTAATTTCTTCTCTTGAACATTTACACAACTACGGATATCAGCTGCATATCCATCCGGAAATTTTACACCTTTCAACATTTCACAGAACATTTTCTTCTCCGCAGAGCTCATTGAGTAACATGCAGGAGGCAAATAAAACTTTTCACCCACTGGAATAGGGTGAAGTTCCTTTTTGAAACCTAATGCTTGTAGATCCAAACGAGAGTTTAAGTTGTCTTTAGATTTTTTATCAATATCCAACAAGGTATTTATTATATTGTCACACACATTTTTCTCGATATGCATTACATCAAGGTTATGCATAATAGAACATCTTTCGATATGGTAGTTGTAACCAAATTGGTTGCTTCTTCCAAATAACTTTTGGTTCACTTTCCTTACGTTTGCGTTTTTGTGGTGGTTTTACACTGTTGGATCTTTACCAAAATTATTTATAATATCTTTTGTTTTCTCAAAGACATCATCTCCGAAAAGTGGAAGGGTGCTTCCCTCAACTCCTTGTACCATCAAAAGACTTGGCATCACTTCTAAATTCATGGTCAACATGCAAGAATCGGCGATGCCCCATGAAGCAATGTTTTCTACCTTTTGTTAGAAAAAGAGAACATGTTTACAGTGGCAACAAACACATCTGCCTCTCCGTAGTAACCTGTCCAGATACATATCCAAGTCCTGGGTAGTCAGTAATTGTGGACAACAAGGCAGCATGCAATTGAAACCATTCACTAGTTGCTGCATCATAAGTTCTAAAACCTTCATGCCAACTAACTAACAAATCATCAATCAAAGGCTGAAAGTAGACATCCATATCCTTTCCAGCACATCTAGGACCAGGAATTAGCAATGAGAGGATAAAATTTGGTTGCTTCATACACATCCATGGCGGTAGGTTGTAAGGAATCAAGATAACAGGCCATGTACTATGTGATGAACTTAAGTTTCTAAAAGGATTTATACCATCTGTAGCTAGAGCAAGTCTTACATTGCGACAATCAGAACTGAACTCTGGATATTTATTGTCAAAATCCTTCCAAACAGTTGAATCCGCTGGATGACGCATTTGCCCATCCCTTGGGCGCCCTTCACTATGGTATCTCATATCACTTGCCGATTTTCGGGACATATACAACCGCTGGAGTCTTTTCTTTATTGGAAAGTATCGAAGAATCTTTTGGGGAACCCTGTGCACTCGCTTCCCATCAGGACTCTTCTTTTCTACCTTCCATCTAGAAGTATTACATTTTGGGCGATGATCTCTATTAGCATTCTCCTTCGAGAAAAGCACACAATCATGTTTGCATGCATCGATATTCTCATAACCTAATCCAAGGGACCTCCTTTGTCTTCTTCGCTTCATAGAAGTTCTTTGGCGATGAAGTATCTTTGAAACGCCTCATTAAGTAAATCAAGAAGAGTATCAAAACTATTATTGGTCCATCCACCAAAGAACTTGGTATGAAGAAGTCTCACTATAAACGTAGCTTTGTGAATTTGCACCCAAGATATAATGGTTGACTAGCATCATTTGCTAACTTATAGAAAGCCTCAACATCTTCGTTTCGACTCTCTAAATCACAATCACCACCTATATCACTAGCATCTTGGTACCCATATCCTATATCATCAAGCATTTCGTCATCTCATCATCTAGCTCTTGCTCCACTTCTAAGTAAGGTTAGGGATGTAATTACGGTTCCCTATCTTTGTTCAAAGGATGATACTTTTTCTCCATGAAAAATCCATGTTGTGTATCCTTCTAAGAATCCTTCACATATCAAGTGGTCATGGACAATTGTTGTTTCGTACCAAGTGCTATTCACACACTTCTTGCAAGGACATCGAATCGATTTCCTTTGATGAATTTATAAAAGCAAATTCTAGGAAGCTTTTCACACCCTCCACGTACTTCTTCGAGTGCCTACATTTTATCACTAAATGTATTAAGCATAATTAGATAGCATGAGAAGTTGCTATTATATTGACTTAATTTTTAGATTTCTACCTAGTCTCATTCATCCTTTGCTTATCCATGGTGACTCTCCAATGCGTAATAAGCGGTCTAGCATAAAAGCGAAAAGTTAAAAAAAAAAATAGTATATAGATTGCTGCTTCAAGAAAACAATAAGGAGTTAAATCATAAGGGGTTTTAGTTCCCATATTTATGGAAGTAATTTATAGTTAGCATCAAACACAAAGCTATAGATTTATGTCTTCAAAAATGGTTATTCAAAAATGGCTCGATTTATCCGTCCATCTCATATTATCTAAAGATTCTATAATCTCTTGTGTAGAAACTAGCCCAGGGCAACTTAATTTCATAATGGCACAATAAAAACTAGACCCTCGAAATGTTTATCGGGTTTGAAACTATATGCACGGAGATAAACAAACACAACAAGTTGTTTGACAATGGTGTTGCTTTAAAGACGCTTTCATCGAGAGCGGTTTCAGGTAACTAAAAAGTGTCTTGACCATTTCGAACCATATTCCCATCAAAAGCCCAAAAGATTACAACCAAGTAGGTCAAACTATATTCATATGACTTCCTTTAAGTGCTTCTGAAGAATAAAAATAATAAGCTAAGCTTGTTCTTTTACTTGAGGAAACCAACTACTGAGAAGTCTCGAGCTTGACTAGTCTCATAAACAAACAACAGCAAATATCACATAGATAGTAGAATATGTCCAGAGAGCAAAAATTTCAAGAGCACAGATCATACAACCTTGGGCAGATCTTTTGGAATTTGCGGCAGATTCTACTACTGTTCAACTTCTCATAATGGGCGTAACAGGATATATGTTTCTCCAGAAATTTCCAATGGTTACATAACATTTCTCACTTGTATACAGAATTTGAGATCTTTCATTTGTTCTTTTCTCTTTCATACTTGTACACATCTGTCACTTGTAAACAGAATGTGAAAAAGATCTTTCATTCTTTCTATTTTCTTTTATTATGCTTCTCTTGTGGGTTATGCAGGATGTGGTGGTGGTCCATATTCCTGCATGTCCTTTGTTTTTTACTTATTCTATCCAAAATTTCTGTTTTATTTTTTTTTTTTCTTTCGGTGGTAGCAGCTTTTAATAAACAACATTGTTGGTTATGATACTATACTTACAAACAGACTTAGTGAATTCTCCTAGTCATGGTATGCTTCGATATGGTCATGCACATGTTTGGTCTTAACCATTAGAATTATTCTACATAGTGGCCATGAACTTATGCTACGATAAACTAATGATGCATTGGACTTGTTTAGAAGCATATTGAACTTCAGTTGTTAGCACTCTGTTTAATTGTTCTTTGACACGACCCATTTCATTTGTAGTGTGGTATATTATGCAGGTTATCTATATAACTTTCAGACGAAAGAGCTTTATGATCTCAAATCACGGGCATGAACCACCACCGGTCCTACAAGATTTGGAGGTTTGTATAGTTTTAAACTTTGTTCTCTCAAATATGTTGACCCAACCGTGGGTTATGTTTGTATGACATAAAGTCATTAGTGATTTCGATGTTCTATACGATAATTTTGGTACTAAACATGCGAGGAACTTTGATTAGAAAATGTGGGCGAAATATTTTCAAATTTCATGACCCTTTTATTGCCCTTCATATCTTACAAGAGTCCTATCTCGTTTGTGTGTATCAAAATCGACACATTGCAACTTTGCTAATTTTGATACTAAGCATGCATGAACTTTGATTGGAGAATGTGGAAGTGAAATAGTTTCAAATTTAAGAATGAGACTTTTTATTGCCCTTCATATCTTACAAGAGTCCTATCTCGTTAGGTGTGTATCAAAAATCGACACGTTTCAACTTTGGTGTTTGCAGATTACTTTGTGACGAAATGTGGTGTCCTTCTAATGTCACTCTTTGTTTTTCTCAACCACCATGTCCGTTTCATTTACTCGAGAGAAAGCATAATCCCGCATGCTTCGGTTCACGTGGTTTGTGTTTCTTCTTTGTAGGTTGTGACTTGGGGTATTAGATACTTAATAAGTCGTTGGTGTACCTAGAAAATTTAGATTAGGGGTGCACCAATAACACACCGAAAAATTTAGATTGAGGATGCCTTTGTTGACACTTAGCAATATAGTTTTACACAAATATGAACTACCGATTGTTGATAACGATTAAGAATAGTGCTCAATGTAAGGGCTCAATTAGTAGATCAACCATCAAGTATCTAGATCAAACCATCAAGTATCTAGATCAAACACAAAGTAAGGGCTCAATTAAGAGACCGGTGGATGAACTCGTAAAATCAAAAGCAAGAACATTACCTCGGCTCGAGTGGCTTCTTCGTCATTGCTTCCGCTTCTTCACAAGCTGCGCTTAATCCGGCGTCCCCTTTGTCCTTTGCTCTGCCCTTCACAGGCAGTTCGGCCTCGGCGCCCCTTCCTCGTTGCTTCGCCCTTACGTATTTCGATCTACACCTATCCACGCCTTGGATGTGCGCCCCTGCTGCTCTACCTCCTCACGGACCTCTTGCACCTCCCTTACCTTTGGTTGTCGCTCTGCTCCAAGATGGCCGCCTATCCTTGGCCGCCCCAAGAGGAGATGCTCCAGGAGGGCGCCAGAGAATGATCCAAGAGGAGGCGCCTTGTCCTCGATCGTCCCGCCCTTGACCGACCTTGCCCTCAATGTCATTGCATGCTCCCAGATGTGCCGCCTTGCATCCGCGCCATTGTGCGAGGATGAGGTCGCGGCTGGTTGAGCCACCCTCTCCTCCCTCCACCTTTGCCTAAAGCTCCCAGATGCACGAATTGAGTTCTCAAATTGGAGCCATGCTCTATCTTGTTGGTGAGAGATTTGGGGATTTTAGGATATTAACAGAGATGATGCGAATGGTGGCCTACCGCTCCTCTCACTCTCTTTTTTTGTTATGGCTGGGTCGATGTGGGCCTTTTGCCTCGCGCGGCTGGGCAGTGGCTTGGCGCGCTGAGAAAATTTTTGTGCGCCAAAATTTTCACTCACCCGCCAAGTGCCCAAGCAGAGATATCCCAAGCAGTAGTCCAAGTGCCCAACCCAAGCAGAGATATCCCAAGCAGTAGTGCTGTCTTAAATAATTTTTTAAAGCTGTTTGGCTGCTTGTGATTATATAACTCTTTGTAGCGGTACCACTGCTAACAATTTGATCCTTTCTAGACAGTGATACTGCTTTTGAAATAAAATTTTATTTGAAGCAGCACTACCACTTTTAATTTTATTTTTTCTAAGCAGTTGTAGTGCTTGCAGTAATGGGATATCCTGTAGTGCTAGATTGATTCTTTTTCGTCATGTAGGTTGGTTTTGATGGCGATATAAAATTCTTATACAGTGATGATGTGCGGCTATCATGGCCGGTTTTCAACTGATAGAGATATAGCATTATTTGTGTCTGTTCCAAGGTCAGAACTAACCTAGAAGATATATTATCTCTATCGGTTTCGAGCTAGAAACCGATAGAGATCATTAGGAATTTGTATCAGTTTCACAATTAGAATCAATAGAGAAATTATTATGATCTCTATCAATTCTTAGCGTGGAACCAATAGAAATTAGTGAATTATCTCTATTGGTTCTATGATCGGAACCGATAGAAATTACACATCTCTATTGGTTTCAATAGTGGAACCAATAGCAATAAATTCTAAGCATCACCTTCACAGTATATTCAAATTCACAGTTTATTCACATTCACGGTACATTCACACTCACATTGACAGTCACTACAGGAAAACCGAATTTTTTCGTCGGCCAAAAACCAACGAAAATTGGGATATTTTAGCGGTTAACAAGCGAAAATTAACCCACGAAAAAAGCAGAGCGAAAATCTGGCGTGTTTTAAATGACTCATTTACAATCGCATGTTTTCATCGGCTACACCGGGCTGACGAAAACGTGATTCGTCAGGGGTGGATGGTGTGGCACTAACGTGTTTTTGTCGGTTTAGAAACCGACGAAAATATGTTTGCTCATTTTCGTCAGGTTATACAAGAGCCGACGAAAATAGATTTGCATATTTTCGTCGGTTTATCGAAGAACTGACGAAAATAGGTTTGTATATTTTCGTCGGCTGGGCTCAAGACCGCCGAAAATAGGTTGGCATATTTTCGTCGGCTTTGATAAACCGACGAAAATATGATTACATATTTTTGTCGGTATTGCCCCCAGGCCAACGAAAATAACCGATTCCAGGAGAAAAAAACAGATTCATAATATCGCTAAATATTACAAATAACGAGACTCAGTCAATCGACTCATACTTCATTCCATGTATTTTGATACAATTAACAAAAGGGTAATAATCCATTAAAAAATAATGTTATACGAGATAAAGTGAAAATCGATTACTAGTTACGTAAATCGTGCGAGTCTTGCACATGAGTTTGTAAAACATTCCTTTGTGACTCAATTACATCGACACGCAAAGCAAGAAGTCCAATAAGAAAGGAAAAATGGAAATTATACCTAAGATCCTAAATCACAAAACATACACTCGGTGTGGAAGAAAGCGTAAATCGAACTCTCTGTCGACGATCGGGATCGTCAACATAGAAAAAAGAGGTAGGGTCGAGAGTTTATGGGACCCGAGTTGCGTTTTGCTCGAGCGAAGGAAGAAAATCGATCGCGGTGATGGTCGAACAAAGCGACAACGAGCGAAGACAAGAGTTTATCTTGGTTCGAGCCCCGTGAAGGTAATAGCTCTACTCGATCGCCTTGTGGCGGTGATTCTTGTTATATGGGTGTCTGAGCGGTGTTTACAACTCAAGACGATAATGGTGATTCCTAGCTCGAGTCTGCTTGTGTGCTATGTTGTCTTCGTCTCCTTTGGAGCTCATCGTCCTTGGTCTTTATACTTCCTCTGCCAGCAACGGCGGAGGCGATCCTTGGGAAGGGGCCTTCGTGCACCTTGAGGGCGGGCGACAAGCGCCCCCGAACTTGCAGCGCCTCTTAGTCATCCACATGACCCGCTCTCTGAAGCTGTCGGTCAAATGCGAGATCCGAAATCCTAGGGCGGACCGGAGCTTGGACGAGACCCCGCTCGAGCTTCGAGTCGTCTTGAGGTCGAGCTTCACACAGCGCTTCGGTCGAGTGCCCAGTCGCACCTGTGCATGATCGGGGCCTTCCGAGCTTGGGATCTCTGCTGATCGCCACGCCGGCCGGTCAAGGAGTTCCCGGCCCTCGTCGGCCAGCCCCGAGGCTCTAGGTCGGAGGAACCCTCGGGGCGACCTCGAGCCTTATTCTTGGGACGGAAAAAAAACCTTCGTGGGTTTTGACTCCTTGGTCGAGTCGGGCGGAGACCACAAGGCAAGTCCTTGGCCTCGACACTGGCGACCTTCGGACTTCTCGATGTTGGTACGGATGTGAGCGGTTGGTGGGCACTGGTGGTGTCTCGACTCCGTAGCCAAGCCTTAATCGTGCGTCAAATCGCGGTTGCACGCCTTTTGAGGCACCGTGGACGGACTTTGCGGTTTATAAACCCGGGCCTTCAGCGTTAAATAAAAAAGCTCTTGCTCTTGGCGCTTCGCCTTCCAAGCCTTCTCGAGAAAGCAAGGTCCTCCTTTCCCCCTCAGACCAAACCAGCCTCAACCGCCATGGCCAAGTTAGGAAGGAGCACCTTTCATGACTTTCGAGGATGAAGGAGCTCGAGTCACAGGGCTTCTAGACCCAGTGCGACATCGAGCTCATCAACACAGTGCCGAGCTCCGTTCTTCTCCTCACCATCTTTTCCCATCTATCGCGAGGATTCCTAGGGATCCTCCCGACTCCCTCGCTCTTCTTCCGTGCCGGTCTCTTCCGCTCGGGAAGGACCCGTGGTCGGATGCCTCTACTTCCCATTGGGGTCGGGCTTAAGTGGGCCTTCCTAGGTTCGACCAGGATTCCCTTGGCCCGTGGAGCAGCCGGTTCTACTCAAGAGGCGGCGAGGCCGGTGTCTGAAGGACCCCATCGCCAACCACAAGAAGGAGACTCGGTCGAGCGACCTCGAGGTCGGCGAGGAGGCCATCGCCTCATCCATATCTGCGCCATCTTGCGGTCTCAACAGCGGCGATCGCTATGCGATTTCTGCGAATCCAGGGTGTCCCCTCTCGGCGGAGGGAGCACCCGTTCTTGAGATCGAGGTCGATGATGCTACCAGCGAGGGCACGTCTAGTAAGTCTTCTTGTCCCAAAGGTGCGGCTCGTGTACACCCTCGACCTTCTCTTGACAGCCGCTTGTCTTGCGGTCTGCCGAAGAATCTGGGTCGTCGCCGAGGATGGTCGAGATGTTTGGGAAGGTGGCGCCGCAATGCGTCATCGGCAACCCGTCTGAAGAATGTACTCCGTCGAAAGGACGAGGTAAGTCTCCGACCAAGCGCTCGAGTCTTTTTACTGCGAGCCTTCTGAGCCGCTTGCTCGTAGGCCCACGGAGTTCTTGGACACGGCGGCGAGGATGCTCCCGCTGCTGGCGGGCGAGAACAAAAGGGAAGAAGCGACCTCCACCGGCCGGATCAAGCCAGACGGAGGCGAAGAAACGCCACGTCGAGTGGGGGGACCGTGCCACGGTAAGGGCCCTTCTAGCCGAGCCCCCGAGCTTGTGTTTTTCATGCCTTGCCGTCTGACGAGTCTTCCCTTACGCAGCAGCAGAGCGCGGCCGCCGCTGCCAGGTCTTCGGGCACTCCCGGCCCCGGGGCCTGAGCGAACCCCGCCGCATGGCGAGGCGATCTGAGCAGCTCGGACCCAGGTCTCGAGCGCACGAGACACGCATAGCGCAGCACCCTCAACATCGGGGCAACAAGTCCTTCGGCGACCCTCGGCGAGGAGGCGGGTGACCTGGTAGACCCGGCATCCCGGTGCCGCCGCCCCTTCAGTATCTTCGGCTTAGAGTATGCTTTTGATCGCGGACCTCGAGCACCCGACCTCGAAACTTGCCCGTTTGTGATGGTCGTTGTCGTAGGCGAGTCAGTCCGAGGAGGAGCATAGCCGAGTGGGTACAGCGCCCGCGATCGTCGTGGGACCGCGCACTTCTTCAGCCAGCCCTTGGTGGTGAGTTCTACCAAGGGCTCGGCGACTCGTCCAAAGCGAGTCAGCGGTCGTAGCGGACTCGACATCGGCGCGGGCCCACGACACGAATCTTGTCGGCGGGCTTCCAAGCCCCGTGAGGGAGGATACTCGGGGCCTTGAGCCCACGATTGAAGTGGCCTCCAAGACCCCACTAGCCACGATCGCCCGGTAGCTGAGGCGCGACCGCCGATCACCGGGGGTGATCGGTCATGAGCTCCGTAGAACTCGGCGCGACTTGGCCGAGCGGCGAGGTCGCGGCACCCGAGCCCACGGTGGTCGTGAATCTGGGCGGATCCGTGCCATCCTTGGCGCCCGAGACAGCGGGACCCGGCCGTGGAGATCGAGTAACGCACTTGCCGCTATGTCCTCCCGTCGTGCCTTAACCCATGGAGGAGGCGGCGGATAACCAAGCCGCCCCTGTATGAGGACTCGAGTCCGGCCCAAGTCGCCATCGGTGGCCGTGGTCGATCCGACACCAGGCATGGCGGTTGAGGAGGAGAGATCCTCGCGATCGTATTGGCGACCGTGAGGACTTCACCCACGCGCTGGAGGCGACTCCGCGAGTAAGGGTCTTCCGCCAACCGTAGCTCGTGGTTTGACCTCCTTGTCCCTCTCATTTTGGGCCACCCTTTTCGTCGTGAAGGTGATCGACCATGCCTCTCGAGGGCTACAAGGCCTCAGAGAGCATCTTTGTCGTCTTGAGGGTCTCCTCGGCGCTTGATAGGCGCTTGGGAGGTTGGCCGACCGGCTCATCTAGACCATCGAGGTCGGCGAGGGAGCTCGGCGAAGGCCCAAGACTCGGCGATCTCGGCCGGACGATGAGGGCGCAGAGATAGCCTGGAAGAACTCGGCGGACGGGGCCTCGAACGTGACTTCGCTTTAAGGCCGTGGGCGAGGAAGCGCGCCGCGTTCAGCCCACAGCCTTCGAGGCCGGCGGGCCAAGATCAGCTCTGAGAAGGCTTCAGCGGGCGTCGACTCGAGCTCAAGGCCAAGATACTCGGCTCGAGGAGGAACTTGGGAGGCGTCAACAAGGCGCTTGAAACCGAGCGAGCCAAGGTCAAGGACACAGAGGGCCGCCGCGGAGCGAGCACACTCCACGACGAGGCGTCCCGAGCTCGAGGCCAAAATCCTCGAGCTTGAGGGAAGCTCGATCGTGCCACCAAAGGCGCTGAGGTCGGCGCTAAAGTCGAGTCTTGGAGAAGGCTCCGTGAAGTCGCCACTTGGGCCGGGACTAAGGTCCCGGGCTCGAGAGAAGCTCCAGTAGCGTCGGTAAGCAATAAGAGTGCCTGGCCCAGCTTGAAGGCAAGCGGCGTCGGCCGTGGATGCTTCAACAAGCCCTCCACTCGGGGTGAGATCGCAACCACGAAGGCAAAAGTGGCCCACTCGGCGGCAGAAAAGCTTGCCCGCGAGATGGCCGACATGTAAAAAACATCAAAAGCAAGGAATGTACTAATGAAGTGGTTTGTTTTGGTGTACAAAGAAACCTCGTCCTGTTGTAAATCCGTGGCAGGGATACTTGAAGTCTTTCTTGCTTTGCTTCTTAGCCGTTCCGTGCTTTCTAGGTCGTCTTGCCGATAGGGTAGCCTTACCCACCCTGTTGGGCGAGGTCGGCGGCGGCGTGCCTCGGGCACAAGACTTAAATATGGACGAGAGGCCATGACACGCAAAGTGGAGGAACAATTACGCAAAAGGTAGAAGAACGCAGGCGGACATCGTTAAGTAGGTTAGTGCTTGAGCGGCTCGCGACCATGCATATCGCTCGGCAGCCTAAGCGGCGAGGTTCTCGGCTCGAGCCGACGCGAGGAAGAGCTAGATTGCGAAGGTTAAACTACGTTTAGCTCGTCGGCTGGGGTGAGCGTCAAACCTGCGTCACTTAGACTAGGAGCAAATGCGCTTGCGCCGCGAAGGTCGTGTTAGAAAAAAAAACAAGAGGCACCGATTTAAAAAAGAAATAGCAGCAACATAAGTGGAAGCAGACATAAAAAGGGTAAAAATGAAAGACCAGCTTTATTGAAATGTGAGGCATAGAGTTTACACATAAAACTTCCGAAGCTGATCTATATTCCACGAGCTAGAGAGCTCTCTGCCATCGGGCATCGCTAGCCAGTAAGCCCCCGTCCGAGCGATCTGTTGAAACAACTCTATAGGAGCCCTCCCATCGCGGGGATAACTTGTTGGTGCTGGACGAGCTCTGAATCCACCTCAGGGCTAGGTCCCCAACAAGGAGCTTCCTAGGTCGTACCGACCGAGACGCATGTCTGCGAAGAGTTTGCAGGTAGTGCGTTGATCGTAGCAGTGCACGGCATCTTACTTCTTCTGCGAGGGTGAGGTCGAGGCCGTTCGTGCTTAAGTCGACTTGGTCGACCAAGCTGACCATCTGGCAGAGCCAGCCACGTGACCTCGGGAGGCGGGGCGGCCGGTTGCGAACACAGCCGGAAGGGTGTGGACCACGTGGCTCGGCTTGTTGTGGTCTGAATAGACCATAGGGCGGTGGGAAGTTCGTCCACCGAGCCTTGCCGTGTCGATAGAAACTCATCTGTGACTCGTTTCTTGGCATACTGGGCGATTTGCCGTTGGCGCGTTCATTTGCTCCGTTGCTCACGGGGTGAGCCACCGAAGTGAAGCGATTTTGATGCGAGTTCTCGCAAAACCCTGGAACAACTTCATTTGGTAAGCCGAGTACCGTTGTCGGTGATAATTTTGCATGGAACCCGTGCACGGTGACCACGAACAAGCGGAAGAAATGAACTACCGAAAGCGGTTATGGTGAGACGGTTCAGCCTCTATCCACTTGGTGAAGGTGTCGGCAATGACGAAACGTAAACTTCTTCCCCGGTTGCTTGAGGAAAAGGACGAGAATGTCCAAATTTCTGGTCGAGAAGACCCGCATAAGCGGGATGGTCTGGAGCACGTGGCGGGTTAATGTGACTTCGGGCGTGGAATTGGCGAGCTCGGCGAGTGCAGACGATATCATGAGCATCTGAAGCGCCGAGGGCCAATAGTACCCCATCGCGGAAGGCCTTCCCGACCATTGTCTGTCGAAGAGTCGCCCCCAGAGGCTGAGTGAATGTCATCGCGATGGGTACTTACCCTCCTCCGTGGAGATGCACCGCGTCAGGATGCCGGAAACATTGCGTCTGTAAAGCTCTCCCTCGACAAGCGTGTACAGACTCGCCCGGCGCTTGATCCGGCTCCTCTCGGCAGGGTCGGGTGGCAGGTCGCCCCGAGCAAGGAAATTGTGGATGGCCTCGGCCCAGGAGGGGGTACCTTCGACCATGGCGAGCGCGACCTCTTGGTCGGAGATTGACGGGGCCGCCAGCGTCTCCAGGATGACGTCGGGTGGGACGTCGTCGTCGGAGGAGCCGAGCTTGGAGAGGCAGTCCGCGCTGGAGTTGTCCTTCCTGGGGATGTGCTTGAGCTCCAAGTTCTGGAACCACTTCTCCATCTTGCGTGCCTCGGCGAGGTACTTTGCCATCGAGTCTCCCGAGCACTGGTAGTCCTTGTTGGCCGGTTGATGTGAGTAGGAGTCGCCCTTCACAACCGCACGGCGTCGCCCAAGGCCTTACAAGCTAAATAAGCCGGCCAAGAGGGCCGTACTCCGCCACATTGTTGGTGTTTGAGAAGCCAAAGCAATTCACGATACCTCAATTTATGCTTGTGGGTGAGGATAAGGATCGGCCCGGCGCTTGAAGGACCTCGAGCCATCGAAGAACATGACCAGGGCTTTTCCTCTTGACCAAGCTTCGGGAGGCGGGCTGCGGCGTCTGCTCGACCCGGTCGGCGAGCACTTGCGACTTTATGGTCGTGCGTGCCACGACACGGGCGTCAACGCCGCCAGTTCCATAGCCCATTTGGCGATTCGTCCGCCACCCTCCGGGTTCTCGGGATGTCCCCGGCGGAAGCTGCTCGGGGCGACCTGAGTCTTGCTTGGAAATAGTGCGAGAGCTTCGCGAAGCCATGAGGAAACATATAACAGCCAGTACTGTGGGTAGCGCTCGCCGGGCGTGCAAGACCTCGTGACATAATAAATGGGGTCTTCTTTGAGACCCCGTTCCGCCACCAGGCGGCACTAATAGCCCGAGGGGTGGCGCAAGATATAGCAGTAACTTCTCACCAGGTTGCGGCGTTGTAAGGTGGGGTGGGGGCGGCAGTGCGCCTTGGATCGTCGAAGGATCGTTGGGCCTCTGAGTCCACTCGAAGCCCGATGCTTGCGTAAGGTTTGGAAGAATGGGAGCCGTGCTCGCCGAGCCTCGAGATGAACTCTTGAGGCGGCCATGCGGCGGTGAGGCTTTGCACCGCTTGATCGAGTCGGGCGCCATCTTCTCGATCACCACGATCTTCTCCGGTTTGGACCAACCCCGAGCCCCGATCATGTAGCCGAGCACCTTCTGGGATGCCGCCCCGAACCGCACTTCTCGGGGTTGAGCTTGATCATGTGCTGTTCAGGTTGGCGAAGGTCTCCTCGGTCGCATGACGTGGTAAGCCCTCGGCGGGCTTTTGACGATGATGTCGTCCACGTAGACCTCAAGGTTTCGCCCGATCTGGGGCTCGAAAGTCTTGGTCATCAGTCGTTGAAAAGTGGCCCCCGCATTGCGCAGACCAAATGACATGGTCGTATAGCAATAGGTGCCAAACGGCGTGATGAAGGAAGTCTTGCTCTCGTCGTCGACCGCCAGCTTGATCTGGTGGTATCCCGAGTAAGCATCCAAGAAGCTCAGCATCTTGGCATTCGCGGTGGAGTCCACGATCCGGTCGATCTTGTGAAGCGGAAATTGTCCTTGAACAAGCGAGTTCAACCCGTATGGTCGGCGCACATTCTCCACTTTCCTCCTTCTTCGCACGATGGCCGGGTTGGCGGCCACTCGGAGTAGTTAATCTCATGAATGAAGCGGCCTTCAAGAGCTTGTCAAGGTTCTCCTTGATGATCGCGACTTTCTCGGGGAAGCGGCGACGACTTTTGGCGCCTGGTCGGGAGCGAGATCCCACTGCGGCTTGTGCTCAATCACCTCCCTTGGGACACCGGGCATATCTGCGGGTTCCCAGCGAATATACCCTTGTTGGCGCGAAGGAAGGTGGCGAGCTCGAGTTCCTATTTGGAACTCAGCTCGCCGGAGCGTGGGCCTTTTGGGCGAAGTCGCTCTCGTCGGCAACACGGCCTTTGTTGCCCGCTTAGTCTGTATCGCCGCCTTCTCGCGGCGTTCTTCGTTGTCTCCTCGATCATTTAGGGCAAAGATACTGCAAGAGTCAAGGCCTTGGTCTCACATACCATGCGCCGCTTGTAGTCGCCCGCGACGGTGATGACACCGTTGGGGCCAGGTAACTTCATGCACCGATGGCCATAATGGTTGGCAGCCATGAATTTGACCAAGGCAGGTCACCCGAGGATGGCGTTGTACGGGAGGTCACCCTCGACCACCTCGAAGGTGATCAACTCGGTGCGAAAGTTGTCAGAGCCACCGAAGGTGACGGGCAAGACAACCTGCCCCAAGGGGGTGGTCGAACTCCCGGGGACTATCCCGAAGAATGGTATGGTGATGCTCTTGACCTTCGACCGGGGAATCTGCATCCGGTCGAGCGCTCCTGCTTGCAGCAAGTTAAGAGAGCTGCCGCCATCGACCATGACGCGACCGACCGTGGTGTTGCTGATGGTCGGGGTCACGACCAAGGCGGTCTTTAGGTCTCGAGCCATACCTGGGAGAGCATCCTCCGGGGAGAAGGTGATGGTGGCCCCGGCCCACTTGCAGGGCTGTTCGGTGGGCTTCAGCCGTGACTGTAGATGAAATGCGTCGCGAGGCCTTGACCTCGCCGCTGGGTAGTAGCCGACGAGCCACGAAGATGACATCGATCCGGCTCGCCTTTGCCGGAACTCAGGTCGAGGTCATCGTGCTCGGCAAGCATTCACCCGGTTAGGTGGTCGTCATCCTTCCGAGAGCATGGGCATCTCACCCGCCCATCGTGAAAGCGTCTAGCTTATACTCGCCAAGTCTTGCGAGTTCGCGGATCGTGGCCGCGCCTGTGGAAAAAGATAGAACTTTGTTTACGTCATACCCCGCTGCCCCTCGACCCGTGGTAGAGCATCGTCGTCGGGACCGCATCGCTTCAGCCCTCTGCTGGGGCTGGTTCTTCGCTGGTGTGTGGTCGGGGTCGACCTTGGCGAGCTTAGAGTCCTCGAGCTAGGCCTCGGACCTCGAGGACCTCGCTACCGCCATCCGCCGAGGCGATCACCATGGTAGCCCTCCGCCACCTCTGCGATCGCTTTTCGCTTCTTGGTGGTGGCGCCTTGGTCGGTGCCACAGAGTTGACCAGGCCCTCTGCTTGGTTCAGCACCAAGCTTACCTTGGCGTAAGTCGCGTTCCAGTGGGACGGCGTCGTCATGCCGGCATCGCCCGCCATGCGGAAAAGTTTGTTGACGCTGAGCCTCGAGGTGATCTCTAGGTCTTCGGTGAGACGTCGATCATGGACCCCGAACTTGAAGGCCTTGATGATGGCCTCGTCAGAAATGCTCGGGATCAGGTTCCTTGTGCGGATGAATCGCCGCACAAAGTCGCGCAGTGGCTCGTTTTTCCCCTGGATGACACGATCCAGGTCTTTCTCGCCCGGCCGCCAGTAACAACTCACGGAAGTTGGGCGATGGCTTCTGAATCTGGCGCCCACGACTGGGAGGGCGGGCCGATTAAAAAGCCAGTCCTAGCGGCCCGTCCCAATAGTCGGAGGTAGTTTGCCATTACGAGCTCGTCCCTCGGCCGCCGGGATAGCGGTCGAATAGATGGACGAGAACTCGTCGGGTTCTTGGTCCCGTCGGCCTTCGATCAGCAAGGGCTTGAGCCGCCTACCACGCGCCTGCGACGAAGGCCGTCAGAGTCGCCATGCTGCAGTAAGGCGGAACAGTGCACGCCGGTCGTGGTCATCGCCAAAAGATCCTCTTCGCCGCTAGACTGGTCGAGCTGCCCGGCCCGACCTCCCGTGAACTGTTTCATGGTGCCGAGCACGGAATCACTGGTTGGTAACGCAGCGGTCTGGACCTACGGCGCTGGGCGAGCGTCCGGGAAAGGTCCGCGAGACCT